>WOUH02059460.1:0-10732 GCA_009936405.2 Stevia rebaudiana
AATTTTGACTTTTTTAACCAATTTTGACTGATTTTTTTGGGATTTTGACCGATTTCTGGCCGCCTAGACCCGCCTAGCGCCTAGGCAGCCGCCTAGGCCAAAATCGAGGCGGCTGGAGGCCGCCTAAGCCGATTTTTACAACACTGGTATTTACTCGTCGGGTATCAGATATACCTGTGGGTTTTGGATATACCCGTTAATTTACTAGGAATACCCATTGGTTATACCCGGTCTCAAAATCCGTATGATATTTATCAGGTAACATTAGTTAACAAAAAAAATATATATACTTGTTTCAATTAATAAGTGTAACAGAATGAACACTAATAAAGTTGCGCTCAATTTTCATAAAATATCCATACAAAGAAAAAAGTCAAAAACACACTTTATATAGTTTTTCTTGTTTGAAATACAGTTATATAAAGAAATTATATAAAAAATAATTTATATAAGGTATATAAATGGGGTAAACAAGACGGGTAAACGAGTATATATAATCAAGTATATTACCAAATCATGTACGTGTCCCATATCTGCAAAATTTTAAAAATTTAATCTCATACCCGACTTAATACCCATCAGGTTTTGGGTATACCCATCCCATATGTTACGGGTTTTGGATATACCCGTCGGTCTTTAGTTCTTTTTTATTGTATTGAACCAATATATTACCTTGTATATTCTTCAAAACTTGTTGTTCAGAAAGATAAACCTTCTCCAATCTTTTACCAAACTTTTTCTCCCACAATGATACCACTTCATTGAACGAATATATGTTACGAGGAGGCCTGATGTACACAATTTTGTTGAGGGTTCTTGGATCATCCACGGTTTTAATTGTGTAAGTTCCAATATCATGTTCATCATTGAACACAACTGTCATCATATAGAGTTAGTAATGCTACAACATCATATAAAATGCTCATAAATTCAAAAATTAATCTTTTGTTTATACCTTTTGCATTTCCATCACCTAATATAACCACCTTGTCCGTTGGTGGAGCGGTGGCACCCGGTTGCGCCAATGTCGGAAGAAAATAACCAGCGAAACCATTGCAACAAACGTAGGTATGAGGGATGTTTTCAGCTTCTATAGCACGACGGATTTGAGCCTTGATTGCAAAAGCAGTTTTAGCTGGGTCGACAGCATGAGCGCGGTCTATGTCATGTCCGAACTCCGATGGGTAGAATTTCTTGAAAGTATTTGAATTACATTAAAATTTTTAGTAGATCTGACATGAACATAAATCTTAAACTAAAGCCAGCATTAAATCACATAAAGTTTTTTGTTTTTTATTTCAAACTACCTTAACTTTATTAGGTGTTCTAATCAAATATAACTTTTTATAAAGCCAGAAAAAATTCCTTAAATAATAACCAAGTTTATATTCGATAATTATCCAATTTAAGAAAAAAACAATAATAGTTACTAAGCTGTAACCATATATTATATGCATGTTTTAATTGTCTCATTATCAAAGCACCTAACTTGACTGAATTTATAAACAAAAATTAAGTGAATTTAAGACATCACCTGAGAAAGCTACACATTTAGAAAACAACAGCCCAATTCCGTACACATGCATATGAAATTGCTTGTTAGAATTTCGGATTTGTGATTTTTAATTTCAAAATTTTCTCATATGGTATAGTTCCCAAATTGGATCAAAATTAGGAGTATATTTAACCACAAAATCCAACAATGAAACATGAAAGGTTGAATTAAGTTATAAAATTACTTGATCGATATACAACAATCGGTAGCACTATAAAAAATTAAAACTAGCAATTTCAGTTACTAGAAAGAATTGATTCGAATAACAGTTATCAATACCTTGACATTACCGGCTTCTTTGATTGCGGCAATGATTTTAATCTGATCCCCAAGTAGAGTGTTACCTACTGTTGAGATCACAACATCTACCTGCTTTATTGCCTTCACCAAACTCCTATGATCATACAAGTCACCCTACCAAAAAATACACACTCAACTATATATAATAAAATTATAATCATGAGGAATTTCTATAGCATTAAACAAGTATGGAATGAATATAAAAAGAAATGTATTTCCGATCAGATTACCGTCGACAACTTTTTAGATTGAAATTTATGGTATAACTTCAGTTTTATGACTTGCCCTAAATACTTTGGAGCTTTTATCTGTCATCTTGCTAGACTTTATTGATTTTTAATAGCATATTACTATATCTTTTGTCTTCTATTATTATTATTATTATTATTATTATTATTATTTATTATTATTTTAATTATTATGTTATATTATTATTAGTATTATGATAATATTAGAATAATTAATAAGTAAGCAATATCCACAATAACTATTATTACTTTTACGAGATAGCTTGCAATTTTCATAATCAAATGATTATTTTAATCATAATTTAATAATTAATCTAAAGTAAATATTGATTATTAAGATTCTTGATTTTTTTTTAAATTTGAATTTATCTCAGTATAGCTTTGAAAAAGACTTTTTTCTTTCTTTTTTCAAAATAAAATTATTTGTTGTATTAAAAACAATTTAATATTTCAAAATAAAGTTTCTGTTTCTTTTTTTTCAAAAAAATTATTTTAGTTTTTATAGAACATTTTGTTGGTTTTTTAAACACGTTTTCTATTAGTTTTTACAAAGTGTTAATACCATAAAAAAACTTTATTAGTAAATAACTTTTTCAACGTCAAAATATGACAAGATTTGAAGTGGTCTTTAAAAAAAAAAACAAGGTATGACAAATAGGAGAGAGGTTTCTATTTGCCAGGTCAATGAGTATTAGGTTATGCCGTTATGGTCAATGACTAGTAAAATTGTGCCAGTGTCACTCTCGTTATTTTTTTGATAGTGTTATACAAAACCCTTCAAATCTATCTATCGATTACAGCTTTATCAAAGTAGTGGTTTGAGAACTTAACAAATATTACTCACAGTGATGAGCACAACACCAGGTTGATAAAACAAGTCGCTCAACTTGGATTTGGAACGATCAGATAGCGTTGATTCCCTAACGAGGACAAAAGTAGGATGTCCAGCCTTTACACTAGCCTCAACTATAAATTTTCCAATGTAACCAGTTCCTCCGACGACCAAAATCTTACTCTTCTCCAACGTGTTCTTCCGACGACGACAATTTTCCGATGATCGGTTAAAAAGAGGGCAACGACCAAGGGCTTTAAACATGCTAGAAGAGTTGTTGATGCGGTGGGAAGTATTATAAGTAAAAGGTGAAAGGTGTCTATTTCATGATTGATTGATGGCATATGGTTAATTGAGTTTATACTCTTTGTTTTGGAATAACTTCGACGTGACAAAAGTTATTATACCCAATTACCCATAAATGTGTTCTGATTCATTTTTGATTAATTTCTTTTGAAGTTTTGTTCCCTCCCCACCTAGTTTGGTTGGAGCATTTTGCTTTTTAATTTCTTCTAGAAATGGTACGTACAATTGTCTTTTCATACTTATGATTGGTTATATTTTTCTTGATTAAAATATCTCAGACATAAGTTAATTAAGAGTGTTGTCTTAAGGTAGTTGCATGCAATTGGCAAAACTTTACACATTTTGCAAACAACCTCTTCTTATACCTTTGTCATATTTTGATAACATGATTAACTACTATATAATATCCCTTCCAAAATGTTTAAACAAGAATTTACATGAACTGAAATACAAAAATTAGCAAGATTTACTAAATATGACAATTAAAAGAACACGAAAATATTAAAATATAATTTTACTTGCTCATAGTTTACATCCAACATGGACTTAACCTACATGTCCACCTTAAATGATAAAAACAAAGTTTTTAACATGAACGTAAAGTAGGAATGATAAGCCTTATTAGTAAGTGGTTAATATAGATTGTATACACTCGAATTGTATCAATGGTCGTTAGCTTTAAATAAATAAATAAAATACCATTGAAACATCAATTGGTGCTTGTTTCAGCTGTTCGTTTGCAATCTACCTTCTCAGAAGTTTCATGATTACAAAAATTAGTGATCTACTAAATATGACAATTAAAAGAATACGGAAATTGGGTATTCGTAGTTTAAAATATCTTAATATTGCTCTTCTTCGGTTGAGGTTATTAATTCTATTTATCGGAGCAATTTTGATGTATTTGATAAGCAAAGGGTTTCTAAAGGAAATGATAAATGGAATAGAATTGTTAAACGTATTCATCTTCTTAATTAACGAACACGAGGTAATCCCCTTATCGGTTTTGAGGAAAAATGTGGGATGTGGGGATTCTACTCATTTATGGAAAGACATGGATCGGGAATACTCCGTTGGCCTTTAAATTTCCAACACTTTTTATCTTGAAAACTAATAAACAGTGCTTGATTAGTGACCAGAAAATTGATAATATTTGGTTATGGAGTTGGCGAAGACCTTTAAGAGGTGGGGTGGAAGAAATCAATTTTCTAATCTGATGTGGATCTTAGAGAATTCGAGTGGACGGAAAAAGGAGACAAGTGGGGTTGGGATTTAGATTGTCAAGAATAGTTTATATATGGTTAAAAATGTGAGATTTTTCGTTGATCGATGTTACCTTGCAGTGGGAATTAGAGGTACAAGATGGAGTAAAAATGTCCTAAAAATTAACATTATGGTTTGGCGTATGCTCATTGATCGTCCTCCTAGACAGAATATTTGCAATAAAGGTATTGATATTCCAAGTATCATGTGTGCTTTCTGCTCTCAATTGATAGAGTCAGCAGACCATGTGTTTGGTGAATGTTTTATTCCGTTCGGCTTGCATTCCTTCCGCTTTGATCGCATGGTTGGATCTTAACCGTATGGTAAAAAAGAAGAAAAAGTTGATTGAGGCGGTCTAAATGTCGGCTTGATGGGTTATATGAGAATTTTAGAATGAGAAGGTGTTTCAAGCTATTAATTTAAGAAAGATCTTATTTTTTATTCCATCGTTAATTTATCATTTCCTTAGTATGGAAATTTAATAGCTTTTTTCTGTGTATTGTGTATCTTTCTTTAGTAGGTAATTTATATAGGGTTTTAGATGGTGTGAGCAGACTGAAATATTTTGGCTATTTAGTGTATATTGATTACTTTTAATTGATTTCGGGTTTTTTTAATCATTTTTGGTTCCTGGTTAATTTGCTCCCTGAGATGACGAATTTATTTGAATTTGCTTCCTGAGATGGCCAACTTTGAGCATGTATCCTGACAACTCTTTAATTGAAGGTTAAGTAGTTAATGATCGTGGTTTTAACAATTCACTTTCTCATATTGCAAATTCATAATTTGCTCCCTTACATAACAAAATCACAAAAGCTAATTATTTAGAGATTCTTTTCTTCATCAGAGATTCTTTCATCTTCACAAGCAAGTAGTATACAACACCCATTGAATACAAATCATGATCTTTATAAATTTGTTCATTCAAAGAACGTATTATATCTAAAAACTTTGAGTGCACTCTAGTTCCACAAAAATAGTTGAAATTTTTTTGAAGGTTTTAAAAAATGAATGTACATATTAATTATGGTCCGTTGGTTGATGATGTTTTGTATGTAAAAAATAATCATCGTGCATATCATTTGTTCCAAAATGATGGAGTTGCATGTGAAGATCGTTAAAGACTAAACGTGAAGATCAAAAGGTTTTTCAGTACCTCCAGGGTAAAGTCATTCACCATACAGTAAAAAGACTTTTGGACGAAGCAAGATTTGGTGGTTAATGGGTTATAGTGAGATAACAGGCCTCAGTCCAAAGATAGAGGAGAAAAGCCCAATCAGAAAGGCCAAAAGGCCCAGAAGCGGAGCCCAAACAGAAGACACATTTAATGCGGGTCATTCAACAATAAATGCCGAGGCAGAAGAGGAGCACAGCGACGGCAGAAAAGGACGGTGTGGCCGGAAGCACAGTACGGTTTGGTAGCAAAAGTGTGACAGGTGAAAGCGTGAGTTGGTGAAGGCTGGACAAAAAGGACGAAGGCATGATGCCTTCTTGGGAAGGAGGACACGATGAAAGCATGGGCAACGGCTATAAGAGAAGGGCAAGAAGGAAAGATAGATATGATACATATAACATAAGAACTCTTAAACTTGTAATAGAAGCTTAGCATGAATTCTGTGATTGAGTGATGTATTATCCTTTTAGCCAATATCCAACGTGATACAAAGATTGGCTTCTTCAGTGGTGTAATTGATTGTGGTTACCGTACCGTCGATCATGCGTTGATTACATCTTTGGTTGAGATGTGGAGTCCTAAGTCTTTGGTGGTGTAATTGATTGTGGTTACCGTACCGTTGATCATGCGTTGATTACATATTTGGTTGAGAGGTGGCGTCCTAAGACCCATACCGTTCACTTGACAGTTGGTGACGCAACTATAACACTACAAGAGGTTAATGTTCTTTGGGGTTTGCCAATAGAGGGTGAACCGGTTATAGGTGTTGATCTCTCATTTGATTTAGCTGGTCATATCTTAGAGTGTGAAGACCTTTTAGGATACACACCAGAAGCTGAACATATTGTTGGTGGTCTATTAAAACAACCTCTCTTATGAAGGAAGATAAAAAACCTTTTCCCGACCAACCAAATGATTTGGAGTGCACTCAATGTGCACGTTTAATGTTGATGATTTTATTAGGTGGCACATTGTTCCCAGATAATTCCAACAATAAAGTACCTTTACTCAGTATATCCCACCCAAAAGGTAAGGGTTTGGGGAGGGTAAGATGAAGACAAACCTTACCTCTACCCAGGAGGAATAGAAAGGCTGCTCCGAAAGAGACCACCGACTCATGATGTCTTATTAATCGTCATCCTAGCGGTTTTAACGTTACTTTCACGAAAATAAGTAAAATAACGTTGAAACTAGTGCAATTTTACTTTTGCCACTCGATAGTCCATACACACATATAGATATAGTATAACGTTAAAACAAAGTACCTTTATATTTTTTGAATACTATTGCTGATTTACCAAACTGTGGTAGGTTTAGCGGGGATAGTGTGGTATTGACGTGTTTGTACCGTAATGTAGGACAAATATGGCTGGTCAAGACGAGCCATTAATCTTACCTTCTCGACGGCGATTAAACCGACGAACCTGTACGCTGATCTCAAGGGAGATATAAGCGGTAAGGTAGACAAGTCAAAACAATTAGGAGTCTCCCTAAGCATACCTTTCTCGTGAAAGGGAGCATAGGAAAAGAGAAATGCCTGTTGTAGCCCACAACAGAAGGCACACTCAAGAAGCTTCCCAAGGAACAGTAGTCAAAGACTTCATGAAGAAGGCAAGTCCCGAGTTCCCAAATAGAAAGAAGAAGATATCCAACCAGATATAGAGATCTTGTGCCAACTGGACTCAACATGGCCAGCACCATGGAATCTATAAATAGAGACCCTTAGCAGCACGTATGATCATCCTGTTTTCTAACTCTCTTACTTTCTCTCTCTAATCTCTCTCTACATGCCAAACATTTCCAGTGGACACCTGAGGCCGAGAAAGTTTTCCAAGAAATGAAAGAATACATAGCAAGCATTCACCCAATGGTAGCCCCGATGGAAGGAGAAAACCTATGGTTATACGTCGCAGTAATGGAAGAAGCAATCAGCTCCGTTCTCATTGTTGAAAGAGAAGGGCAACAAATGCCCGTGTATTTCTAAGAGAAGCAGAAACAAGGTATTCGGTGCTGGAAAAGACGGTATTGGCCATAATACACACAACAAGGCGTTTGCGCAGATACTTTCAACCAATCCGGTGAAAGTACTAACGAATCAGCCAGTACGAGAGATCTTGGAAAAACCTGAAAACTTAGGAAAATTGGCAAAATGGGCGATTGAGCTGGGAGAACACGGCTTGATGTACATGCCCCGGGTAGCCATAAAAGGCCAGGTTCTTGCCGATTTCCTGGTCGAAAGCCAAAATTCAGGTGCAGAAGTGATGGAAATCGACGAAGAAATAGAAGAACCAGAAAAGTGGATGCTTTACACCGATGGAGCCTCTAGTGCTGAAGGAGCAGGGACAGGTATAATACTTAATACTTATTGATCCAGAAGGAATAGAGCTCACGTACGCAATCAGATTGAACTTTGCAAGTACCAACAACGAAGCCGAGTACGAAGCACTATTGGCTGGTCTGAAGCTAGCTATCGACATGCAGGTATCACACTTAAAAGTCCATGTGGACTCCTTGTTAGTAGCCAACCAAATAAATGGAAGCTACGAAGCAAAGGAAGAAACTATGAAAGCATACATGTCGCTAGCTAAACAGCTGACAAAACATTTTTGTGGTTTGTGAAATATCCTAGATATCCAGGACCCAAAACAAAAGGGCAGACGCATTAAGCAAGCTGGCCTCTTTAACCTTTGCTCACCTCACAAAGAAGGTCCTGGTAGAAGTCCTGGAGAAAACATCGATCGAGACAAAAGAAGTCAACGACATAATAGAAGAAGAGAAGGAAAGCTGGATAACACCATTGAAGGAATATCTTGAAATAGGGTACCTCCCAGAATGCCCAGACGAAGCGGCAAAAATCAGGCAAAAAGCACAAGGGTATGTCGTAAAAGAAGGTAAACGATCTTATCTTGCCCCATTACTAAGATGTTTAGGTCCTGAACAAAGCAGGTACGCCATAAATGAGGTACACAAAGGCATATGCGGAGCACATGTTGGCATACGAACAGTGGTGGCAAAGCTAATGAACATGGGGTATTACTGGCCTAAAATGCATAAAGACGCGATAGAAGAACTACAAAGATATGAGGCATGCCAAATACACGCGCCAACAAGAAACACCCCCAAATACGACCCGGTAACAATCAATGCTGCATGGCCATTCCACAAATTAGGTTCTTGCTTGTTCCGTAGATTATTTCACTAAATGGCCAGAGGTCAAACCTCTGGCAACAATTACAGGAAAACAGGTCATAACCTTTTTATGGGAAAACATCATATGCAGGTATGGCCTACCAGGCGTTGTAATAACAGACAACGGAAAACAGTTTGCAGAAGAACCCTTTAAAGGCTGGTGCAATGACTTGCACACCCAACAAAGATTCACATATGTCGCACATCCACAAGCCAACGGCCAGGTGGAAAGGATGAATAGGAGCATAGTAGAGGGATTAAAGGCAAGACTTGGCAGACACGGAAAAAATTGGCTAGATGAGCTCCCTAGTGTCTTATGGGCGATAAGAACAACCGAAAAGACAAGCCATGGAAGAACCCCTTTCAGCCTAACCTTTGGATCTGAGGCGGTAATTCCTGCCGAGGTAGGAATAACATGACCTCGAAAAAACCAGTTCAAAGAAGAAGAAAATGACAAGAAGGTTTTAATGAACCTCGATCTTTTAGAAGAATCAAGAGAACAAGCGAAGATCAAAGAAGCCAAATACAAAAGCAAGATGGAAAAACATTACAACGTAAGAGTCAAGCCAGAAAGATACAAGCCAGAAAGATACAAGCCAGGAGACCTTGTGTTGAGAAAAAACGAAGCTAGCCGAGTAGAAAACACGGGAAAGATGGGCCCACGATGGGAAGGCCCCTACCAGATTGAAGAAGCCCACAAGAAGGGGAGTTACAAACTAAGAGACATGAATGGAAAGAAAGTTCCCCGGCACTGGAATGCAAGCAACCTGAGGCGCTTTCATGCCTAAGTAACTTCGGTTTTAGGTTTTGTTTTTCTTTTTAGTATGCAAAAAGCATGTTGTACTTGCTATCAGAGCATAATAGTTTTTCCGGTTAGGATAGCGAATCTTGTGTAACGAAGAACAATGATTGTCTTCAAATTTTGTAATGTATGTATCACCAATGATTCATAAAATGCACATGCATTTCTCTTCCAACACAAAGTTTGTTAAAGAAAATCTTTTCAAGTCTTTGACAGGCGAGACAAATAAAACAAGTCTGCTAAAATGGGATCCGGCCTTGACCTACCCACACAAAAGGACACACAAATAAAACAAGTCTGCCAAATAAATGGGATCCGGCCTTGACCTACCCATAAAAAAGGCTGATCACCTTTACAAAACTTTAAGCAACTTCAATGCAAACAATAGTATAATACACCAAACAACGAGTAATAATTAAACACACAACATAAGGTTTCACATATCATTCCAACAATAGGCAACGAAGGCCTAAGAACATAATACAAAATAAAAACATAGATGTCCCAAAACAACAAACGATAGTTAAAGATTGTTCAAACACGAAACAGAAATTAAACAAAAATCAGACGATTAACCAAAAGCTTCAAACTTCATTGCCAACCACAGCAGGATCCACTGGAAGCTTCGAGGAGGCAGAAACACTCGCAGGAGTAGAGCGATCGGCAGGTACAGGAGCACCTAACGTTGAAGGAGGCCGGCTACCATGACCGGAACTGGTTTGCCCTTGAAGAGTTTCCTTGGGATATGCCGGCATAACACTCTTCAAAGCATCCAGAGAAGCATCCCCGAGAGCAGAAATCATGTCAACATAGGGAAAAGCCATATCTTCAAAATCCTTAACATCAAGTTGAAGTTTCTCTCAGGAATCAGGAGGATAATAGGGCAAACCCTCCATAACCTGTGTAACATCCGAGATTTTTCCGATCAAATTTCCGTCATATAAATGTCGTCGATCGTTAAATGAAACATTTACGTGGAATTTATCATACGATGATCGTGTCATAAAACCTATACAAATATATTTATAGGCATACATTATATACACATGTCTATATATTTATT
>WOUH02059471.1:0-10729 GCA_009936405.2 Stevia rebaudiana
CCACGGACCCGACCCGAACCGTAAAATTATTGTTTTCAGTTCTATGTATTGGAGCATCCAAAAACGTGAACCCAGTGAAAATAAATCCTGGATCCGCCACTGTAAATAAGAGGTTGTATTATGTATTTGGTTAATAAAAAGTTATGTTTTTTACTTATTTGGACCTCTTATTTGGGTTTGGGTCTATAAATCTGAGTTTTGGTCTTTAAATCTGAGTTTTGTAATTTTTTTTTAATAAACTCCTAAGTCTTTAATATATTACAGTTAATAGATTAAAAAATTAAGATTATAATCAATTAAATGGTATAATTAAATAAACTTCTAATTCTCTAATATAACTTTTTTTTAAATTCAGATTATAATTATGTAGTTTGATTAAAAAAAAAGATACTTAAAATATCAGATATGGCATGCTGTTTTTAACATAATGTATGAATCATATATGGCTGAAAGCTAAGATTATGAATCTGATATGTTTTTGAACATAATGTATTTTAACACATGTTTTTTTTTTTTTTTAATTGTTATTTGGATGTATTTATGCATAACAGTTTATTGTCAAAAAAACCCGAATTAGATTATTTTACCCCTGGTCAACTTCTACATTCTGGTCAAATTTGAATTAGTAATATATGAATATTTGTACTTATTGTATTTGATGTGTTTTGCACTTCTTAAATATTGGGAACACTTATTGAATTCATATAAAGATAAGTTATAAGTCCAATCATAACATAACATAAGAAACATAATATTTAGTGTTTGACCCATTTGACCCGTTAAGGTCCTAGAATACTTGACCATCTTAGATGCATTATAAATTAGTGTTTGTAAATAAGAGGTTGTATGTTGTATTTGGTTAATAACAAGTTATGTTTTTTACTTATTTGGACCACTTAATTGGGTTTGGGTCTATAAATCTGAGTTTTGGGACTTGGTGAATAACACTTATCTGAGTTTTGGTCTTTAAATCTGAGTTTTGTTATTTTTTTTAATAAACTCCTAAGTCTTTAATATATTACAGTTAATAGAGTAAAAAATTAAGATTATAATAAATTAAATGATATAATTAAATAAACTTCTAATTCTCTAATATATATATTTTTTTTAAAATTCAGATTATAATAATGTAGTTTGATTAAAAAAAAGATACTTAAAATATCAGATATGGCATGCTGTTTTTAACATAATGTATGAATCAGATATGGTTGAAAGCTAAGATTATGAATCTGATATGTTTTTGAACATAATGTATTTTAACATATGTTTTTTTTTTTTTTTGTTTTTTTTTTTTAAATTGTTATTTGGATATATTTATGCATTACAGTTTATTATCAAAAATACCGAATTGGATTATTTTACCCCTGGTCAACTTCTACATTCTGGTCAACATAATGTATGAATCAGATACGGTTGAAAGCTAAGACTATGAATCTGATATGTTTTTGGTTTTTGAACATAATGTATTTTGACATATATTTTTTTTTTAAATTGTTATTTGGGTATATTTATGCATAACATTTTATTAACAAAGATTAAGATTCACAAGAACTCTGAACTCTCATGAACAATAGTACTCTCAGATCTTGAAGTTGTGTGATGAATAATGATGAATCAATCCCCTTATCGTAATAAAGAAAACAAGATCTTATATACTTCAGCCCTTGCATCACAATCCCTCAAGTTCTTGTCCCTAAAAGTTCAACAACTCTACAATTTTAGTCCTTCAACTTTTAGTAGCATCTCATTAAAAAGCTGAAACATTAACCATATTATTATAATCAAACAATGCAACCATCTGAATTGAATAAACATCTTACCTTTCAACACTCCCCCTCAATTCAGATTGTTTACAAATCTTCATACACATTTTTAAGTG
This sequence comes from Stevia rebaudiana, assembly GCA_009936405.2. Classification (NCBI taxonomy): domain Eukaryota; kingdom Viridiplantae; phylum Streptophyta; class Magnoliopsida; order Asterales; family Asteraceae; genus Stevia; species Stevia rebaudiana. The sequence continues at coordinate 1,880 of WOUH02059471.1, forward strand.
TAAACAGTGTTGTTTGATTCCCAACCCATTAATAAGATTGTATGAATAAGAACTATTGAGAATGACGTTTCTTATTAGGTTTAGTAGCTACAATTTACCCATAAAAGATATGTTCACATGTGTGAAAGCATTTGATAAAAAATTGTAATTAAAGTGTTACAAGTTTAACAATACTTTATTTTCATTTACAAAAATATTCTGAACAAAATGCAAACATTTTAAATCGTCAGTAGCTAGAATCTCTTAGTAGAAAAATGAGATGAAGCTAAAATTTAGAAATTTCAAACACAACAATGCAAAGCAATAGTGAAAAATTAAAAACTTCCCTTAAGAAAAAATAAATATCTTACTTTTCAACATAGAGAAGGGAAGGATGGTGGCTGATCACCAGATTTTTTGCTGAAAAGTTAATTTAAGACCTCCCCAAACTTAAATTATTTCGTTTGTCTCTTTGTAAAAGCTATTACGAGGGTTTCATAAAAAGGCTTTATTAATAACAAAAGAGATCTGAACTTTTTTCCTAAAGTGTTATTTATGATTAATAGCATAAGCAGCAACAGTTTACTTTTCAGCAAAAAATCTGGGATACCATGAAATGTAGTTATCATAGTAGTAAAAATGTAATAATCCGTAATAATAATATATTAAAGCAACAACCATTCTCTCATTCTCATATAAGATCCAACAGCTTCTTTCTCTCAAACAATACAAGAACAATACAAGGTCTCTATTGCTCGAAACTTAATAAAGTATTTAGATTACTTATAATTTATGTGTATCTAAATGTTTTATGTGAACTAATGACAGTCTATTTTTTCCATTCTAGCTTGAGTTTGAGCATGACGCAGCCAAGATTACGGGACAACAGCTACCAGTAAGTTTAATTAGTTTAAACCTTTTTCCTTTTATTTTGAAAACGGGTCTACAACTGAAAGCTTAAAAATAATAAAACAAATCAAAAAATTTAAATAAAAGGGTAGAAAGAAAACCGAAACTAGTTTTATATATGACCCAAACCAAAAATTACAGCAATGTAAACCAAAATTAAACTGTACAGGTTACATTTTACATCAATGTTTTGTTGTAAAGAGGTCATAAATAAATATAAAGAAAATAAAAAATAACAACGAAAAAACTAAGTCACTAAGAATAAAATTTCAGTCACAAAAGTTAGAAATTACGTTGAAATGTTGAATAGCAATAAAAAAAATTACAATGGATAGTACTCATAACCTAAAAGACAAAAATTTACATCATTGCTAATAAAAAAATTTACATAGCTGCTAATTAAACTACTTAGATATTTGAACAAATTAAATCCTTGATAACCTAAATCCAATGAAGTTTATGAACACCTAAATGAAAGAAACCATTGTGATTACCAAATGTTTATTTATTTTTTCCTGTCTGTTGAAAATTATTAGAAAGTAGTTGCTTTATCATATATTTATTTGTGTTTCTTATAGTAATATTTTCATTTTTAGTGAAACGATTAAAAAATTAAACTGGGTATTAAAGTTAGAATAAACCTAAACATGTTATATGTACTCTATTCTATGGATTGTTATTCCCTATAAAACTAAGAGGTTCTTATCCTTTTACGTTAGATATGCTTTAATAACTATTTTTGTACTTACTCATTTGACCCCTTATTTTTTTTGGTTAGATTGTCTTTTCAAGAACGGTAATGTAAGCCACATTGCTATTTTGTTTAATTTGTGTCATAATGAATTTAATTAGAGAGTTTCTACTTATTTTATTCTTTTATTAAAGTGGTTTGCCTTTTTAAAAACCACCTAAAACTACACCCAACCTCATCCATCATATCAATAAGCTAAACATTAATATTTATATTGTATTTAATTAAACTAAAATTATGCAGGTATTTAATTATTTATAATTGTATTTGCTCTTTCTTGTGTTTATATTGGATATGTAGTAATCGTATATGAATTGGACATAATTATAAAAAATACCCATCCACCGGATGGGTATAAAGCTAGTTAACCTTGAAGACGGTCATATTTGAGTTCAGCCCTCCGGAGCAAGTGTAAACCCCCAACACCACTGTAATTTTTCCGATCTGGCTATTTCTTCGATGAGTGATCGACTGCACACCACCAACGCCTTCACCACTTACCTGCGAGTGATTGTACAACGCCACCATCACTGAGTTCTTCACAACTTGTCCTCTTCCGATCAATAAACAAATAATCTTGAAAACTTACATCTTTGAACCATTAGCTAACCTTTATTACATTTACAATCAATAAACAAATTTTATTTTATATAAACCCGTTAGGTTTATTTGTCTAACTTCCTTTGAACCAATGGCTAACCTTTATTCCATTTACATTGTAATTCGATCAGTTTAGAAGCCAAATAGCCAACAAACAAAGAAAAAAAAATAGGAGCAGGAACCATTTTAATATGAGGCCAATAAAAAACCTACTGGAATCAACTAATTAAGCGGGTTGATACCCACTTAAATTGAACAATAGCTACACGAACGAATAGTAAGAATTTGACCTGAGATAAGTTTAGTAAACACAAAAATAAAGCAATTTTGGCACATTAGTTTTTTTGTCTATCTGAACCATTTGCTAACCTTTATATAATTTAACAATCAAAAACATTTTACATCGCCGAACAAAATGATTCATAAAAGAATCAAAGAATAGCAAAATTTTACCTTCGTTGATTTCGTGAGAACATATATATTAGTGTTAGTATTTTGGATTTAGCTTAGGATTTAGGGTTTAATGTTTATCGAGTACAATATGAGTATTAATTTAGAATAAAGTTTGTGTATCTGAAATATCGTGATCATCTATATGTGACATTATCCCGAGTTAAAAGTAAACATAGATAAAGAAGGTAAAATTATAAACAAAATAACAAATTTCGTGTAAAAATTTTTTTACAAAAAATTATGAATACATTAATCTTTTATTGTTGTTTGCAATAAAAATATTTTAGTTATATAAGTTTTTGTGTACATCATATAATTTTTGTAAACAATATAGAATTATATATTTTAATAAAAAACTCTGTGTAATACATGTAGTATAACCTACTTAGAATACATATATTTACAAAAGGGCATCCTTGATGCGTCCATAATTCACTCCAAATAATATGTTATGGTCAAGATTTTATGGTTATATATATATTAAATTTTTAAAACCGACCGACCACACTCTTTATTCCAGATGACTATAAACTCTTTGGCAACGGGAGTAATGTTAAAATCAATAATCATATGTTTAACTATATGTAACTTTGACATTAAGTTAAATTCAATTATGCATAGCGTTTTAACATGCTTGGCGACAAAAGTTTTAATCTTTTTTCCAACTTTTATGATCATCGTTTGGAACTGTGAAAGAAAAAGTTAGAAAAGTTAACTTTTATCGAATTTATATACATATTTGTAGTAGTTATGTTAACAAAATTTGTTATTTTCTTGTAAGCACATAAAGTTATACTATATTCTAGATTATAAACTGTGTATTATACGTAATTTTATGATAGAACAATAAATAATTTTATAATATTCCCAAACTTTCATATGATGTGAAAATAATTGTTTTTGTATCATATGAATGTCGCTGACCAGCTGACTGGTTCGTGGTTGATGCCGAAGACTCCGACGGGGGCTCGAGATCGAATGGTCAGGCGCCAAAAAAAAGGGCTCGATCGAGACTGGGAGCGGAGCAAAAAAAAAAACTTGCTTCACGCGGACCCGTTTTCGTGTCCGTAGGTCGCACGGGCGACGCATTGTTTCAATAAATTTCATCGTCATAAACCCGTTTTTGCAACCCCCCCCCCTCGCGCGGGTAGGTTATGGAGTAAAACAATACAAAGACATTCAATACTTTTCACCAAGTAAAAACATAAAAACACATCAATTTTCTTATCCCACACCAATGTGAGACAAGGGAAGCAAGACTCCCTTTCATACTCTTATTTTCACACATGAAATCTAGCATGTTCTTGTTGAAAATTTGGTTATTTTTATTGAATACAAAACACAATTTATGGTTGTTTTTATCATTCATCAGAGTCAGTCAGATACAGAATCAAACAGCCATGTTTCAGTCAGAACTTCTAACTGGGTCAGCTTCTGACTCAGTCAGATCATACCCAATCAGACAAATCAAACAGCCCCTTAATATCTTTTCATTATTCAGGCTATTTGTAATATTTGGGTGATGAAAAGGTGTTATCATGTAGGCGTCATGTATATTAGTATGCTGAGTGAAAATAAAAAGTGAGTAAGATAAAAAAAAAAGCTAATGTGTTTAGTCCTCGTAACCCATTCATGCCTGGGTGTGTTATGGGTGAGCTATTTGCCACATAAGTTGTCACAAAACCACTCACGTGCATTACCATTACATATAATCTTAGGAAGTATACAAGCAAATTTTGAACTCACTCTATATAATGTTGGTGAATTTGAATTTTATTAAAATCGTTAAATGAGTTAAGATACACCAATAAACATATTAAGCTTTATAAAAATAATTTGATTTAAGATACAGAAAGACATTTTATTAATAATCAATATATCAATATCTTATAAATATATATATATATATTTATATATGTGTGTGTGGACTTTACAAATTTATGATTATTGGTTTGGGTCATATAAAAACTAGTTTCGGTTTTCTTTCTACCCTTTTATTTAAAGCTTTTGAGTTGTTTTGTATTTTTTAATGTTTCAATTGTAGACCAGATTTCAAAATATAAGAAAAAAAGGTTTAAACTAATTATAATTACCGGTAGTTCGAGTCCTGTGATCTTGCCTGTGCCATGCTCAAACTCAAGCTAGAATGGAAAAAATAGACTGTCATTAGCTCACATAAAACATTAATCTAAATACTCTATTAAGTTTCGAGCAATGAAACAATGATATTTTATTAATCATAAAAATTTTACAATACAGAAAAAATAAAATTTTATAATTTTACATAATATCCTAATTTTATTCTTCGAAAATCTTTAATCTTTGCTTTCGATTCTTTCCTTGAAAGAGCTGAACCTGCAAAAAGAAATACAAGGCAAAGCAAAATACAAACAAAAGCAACAATATAACTAAAATATTCATACGATTAGTCGTATTCACAAACAAAAGCATAAAGGATAACAAAGGCGTCGTCTTGTAAATACAAGATCCCTCGGCCCGGATTATCCACAGTATCCACAACTATCCATGTCAAAGTATCAACCAACCAAGCAACCAAACATAAACTTTGCCTCCACATACGAGGACTTAGAAAATTAAATTGTCTGCCCCAACATACGGGGACTTAACCATCAAATTGTTCAAAAGAAAACTGTTTTAAACCAGTATCCCCGAAGGATACTCATCCATCCTAATCAATTATCGATTGGCTCGGGCTCAGGCATCACGTCCTTCATCGTCAATGCATCAAATACATTCAACTTGGGAGACACTTGACAGGTTAAATAACATAGTTAAAGATGTCACAGGTAATCCATGCGTAGCCCTTCACGCCCCAATCAGTGCCATACGAAGATCTTATCTTGACATGAACAGTGAAGGAAACAATCGACGCTATGTAGGCCTCAACTATTAATACGGCATGGTCATCGTCGCCCTCTTCCTCTTCCGCATTTTGGTCTGGGCGAAACGGATTAATTGGGCTTGTCTCTGCTGTGCGTGCACCGATCAACCCTCTCATGTTACAACTCCCAAGTAAAGGTGCAGGAGGAAGCAATTTGAAGAAGTTATCAGTAATAACAGCTGTAATATCGGCTTCAGTTTCATATCTCAATAAAGCGTCCACCCAGAACCGTTCACAACCCTCCACAAATTCAGCCATTTCGGTGATCATCTGTGTATCGAACGGTTGCACATGGATGTCCTGTGGGCCTTTGCCCTTCCCGACTATTGCAATTCTTAGTTGCAAGATATCTCCCACGCAAGGCGTGCCACCGGGGTTTTCTGCTATCGGAACTAAAAATGTCTTAGGAGACACCTCCACGTGACTGTGTGTTGCAGGGAACAGCTGTCGATAAAGAATCGTAAGCATGTGGGAAGCTGCAAATGGCATGCAGTAGGGAGTGTCTTGTTGGTTCCATACGCATTCGTAATAATGAGCGATTGATCGTTGGTCTCCCTCATTATACCTACAAAGAAATTATTCAGTTTTCAAATAATTGAAATAGTCGATGGCCGAAGAGTAGGGTCCGGTGTCAATATTTATCTGTGTTTCTCTTAATCGGAAACTTTTTTAGAGGTTGACCTTTCAGATTAGCTCATACTTAAAGTGGAAGAGAAACAACATCAAGGTGGATGATCTGGTTTTTTAGTTTGCCGGCCGGCGAACACACAAAATATTGAAAGAAGATTTTTCAATATATAAGATAAATACTTAATTAGATGATAAACAGTAACCAAATACATGTCAAATTAAACAATAACCATCGACTGCGTGAAAAGCAGTGTGTGAGACGATATTTGATTCGGATTTTAGAACCACAAGGATCTAATAATCTAATTGAAATCGTTTGTCGATCATATAACATAAAATTGGCGATTTTAAAAACGATTTCATTGTTTAATGTCACTTCTCTTACGGGGAGCATTAAATCGTTGATAAAATAGAAATCATGTAAACTAAGGTATATAGATTATAAAGAGAATACCTGGATCGTATCAAAAGAATCGTCGGCGTTGAAGAGAATATGTTCGAAAACTTTAATCACTAGTATTTTACAGGTGAGGATAGTAATCTACAAGTGAGGAGAATTTAGTGGATTATATAAAGATCTGAAAAACTAAATGGTTAATGTACAGCTCAGCAAAGCCGAAGTATGTTTTGGAAGTATGCCGTATGCGTGGTCTTGGTTTTGTTTTTGTTTGCAGAGCATAAATTATCTTTTTTTTTAAACGACTTTGGCCGTTTTTGTTTCATGTCTTTTTCACCTGTTCGGGGGTGGGGGTTAATTATTTGACCATTTTAAGGAGGACGGCCATCTTTCCTCTTGTTGCACGTTGCCCAACTAAACGCAGAACTGGGCACCAATTTTTTATTTTATTTTAATAGCAGCTAGCTACCAGTAGTCAGGTGATGTAGCTAAAGCCGATTTCTTAACATCTGTGAGACCTTACCCCTCAGATAAGCGGGATTTGGATGAAATCCGTAATCCCTCGCCCATTCTCAGGGTGACCTCTATCCGAGACCGGGCACGTAATGTAGTTAGGTGAATTTCATATGTGTGGCGGTGTTGGTGGTTAGAGAAGGGGATAACTATATATGTATAGTGGTATCTTCTCGACTTCCTACGTGAGAACTGAGAAGTGTTGATTCGAGATCATCTAAAGTAATATGCCTTGGGTTGTGCCGAAAAGTTTTTCTAGTAGTGAGTTTCCTTTTGTTAGTGGGGTCAAGTACTCAAGTCTTTGGTGTTAAAAGAGATATATGAATTCTTTTAATGTTTGAATTTTCAAAGATTTAATATTAAAAAGTAAAGTATAATATATAACTTAAAGAGTGAAAGCAAGTTGAAAATAAATTAAATTGAAGAGAGAAAAAATGTGAGCTTATTGATATTTATCAAATTTGCCGACGTTGATTTTTTCTTCTTGAATCTGAGATTGCATACGATAAAGTTATTGGATTATGGATAATGGCATGTTTGGTGATGGATGATTGCATGTTTCTTTTAGAAAAGCCATCCATTGTGACTGAAGCTAAAGGAGAGAGAAACTATAAAATCAATAAGAGTCAAGAGTCAGCTAATTAAAAGAGGATTGCATATCAATTAAGAGTCAAGATTCTAAAATATCAAATTTAAATTTGTCAAAATCATCACTTCAATTAATCTTTATTTCTAAAAAATTCCAAAAGCTTTGTTTAGATATGAGTGAAATTTTTTTCTTATACAACATTTTTTAAAACTTTTGCTTAGTCGTCTTTTAAAAGTTCATTAATCATTTTTTTTTTCAAAATTTCCAAAAATTCTTTTTTTTAAGAAATTTCAAAATCGGTTTTTGCTTAATCGTTCTTTTTAAACGTTGTTTAATTAAAAACTCTTTATTAAAAACTTTTTCCTTACACAATATTTTTAATCGTTTTTTGTTGTTTTTTGCTTAATGGTAATTTTTTTAACATTTTTTAAATAATAGATAAAAGAAGTTTATCCTTATAATCATGTAAATCTTAGGTATAAAATTGATAAAACAACATTTTTCTTATAATCAACTAGCCTTTTTATAAAAATGATAATAGCATCTTTTATTTTTGTAAGAAAACTTGATTCATGTATTCCTTAAAAATCTAGGTCTTAATCAAACTAATAATATTTAATAATCCAATTATTAATTAGAGTAAGTTATAGTTTTGGTAACTTTGATTTTAGCATTTTAACCATTTGGGTCCAATAATATTTTTTTAACGAATCAATTGAAGATACAAATCAAGAAAAATCAACATTGAATTCTTTTTGGAAAGATACAAATTAAGATATTATATTTGTCGAGAATTGCAAACACTGTGGACATTGAATTCTTTTTGGAAAGATACAAATTAAGATATTATATTTGTCGAGAATTGCAAACACTGTGGTTTGATTTTTATAACTATTTCAGCCTAATTAACTAACAGAGTTAGATGTATTAGTTAGTTTCTAATAAAACAAAAAAAAAATGGGTAAAATGTTTATACTTTATACCATAGTATTCTAGTGTTATAAAGTGACATATCTGATAGTGTGACTTAGTATTTAAACTCTGTGTATGGCTTTTAATGAATAACATGTTAGCTCTTGTTGGTATATGTTATATAGGGTATTCTAGTTATTATGTAAAAAAGTTGG
>WOUH02059482.1:0-10729 GCA_009936405.2 Stevia rebaudiana
GTTTGCTTATTTTGACGAACCGGAACAGTACTTCCATTCGCGCCTGAGAGACTCGCTCTCGAAGGTGCGATCCTCCGATTCTGTTTCTTTCACGCCTCTTTCTTCTAATTCTTCTTCTTCTTCTTCACATCACACACCTTCTCCACCCTCTTCATCTTCTTCACCTTCTTCTATTCAATCTGAGATGGCAGAAAGACGCACCATCCATCAGTGGTCCAACGAAGGATTCACAGGAGTTCGCAATCCGTTCGTTGAAGCTCAACAAGTACCCAACAATGGGAACTCCTGGCAGTTCCCCTCATATGTCATCAACATTATCGCGAATGCTACTCAATTTCATGGTCAGGACAATGAGGATGCTCCAGGACACGTCAACAAGTTTACACGCATCTGTCGGACGTTCAACCTTCCAGGATGGGACCTGGATTGGGTTTTGACACATGGTTGGATTCCCTTCCCACAGGCTCCACTCGAAACTGGACCGATCTGCGCACAGCTTTTCTGAATCAATTTTATCCTTCTTATCGTGCGACCAGACTTCGTGAGCAAATCCATTCCTTCCACATGGGAGAAGATGGGGACTACCATTGAGCCTGGGAAAGGTTCAACGATCTACTTGCTGCCTGCCCGGAGCATGGCATGTCCGACTGGGCGTTGGTTGAAAAGTTTTACAGTGGCCTCACTCAACAAATGCGCAACACCTTCAACACTGCTGCTGGAGGACATATGATGGAGATGAGGACTGTAGATGAGTGTTGGGAGTTTTTCGCTTCTTTCGCTCGAGCTGAGTATGAGACCCCCCGCGATTCTAGGAATTGCAATCCTAGAGCCACTAACATCCCTCCTTCTAGCACTTCTAGGGCTGTGTTCAGGTAAACTCTGATAGTGGCTTGGTCTCTACTATAGATTCTCTAATGAGAGAGGTGAAAGAAATGAGGATGAAGTTAGAGAGATGTGAGATGTGCCGAGGAAGGCATGACATGAGGGACTGCCCCGTTTAAACACCTGAGCAGTTAGATTCGATAAACAGCGGGTGGCACAAACCCATGACGAATTATTACCGTCAGAAATACAATCAAAACTCCAATTGGAGAAATACTAACCACAACGCCAGCCAAAGCTCTAATTGGCGTAGTGGAAGTTCTTACGGTAATCAGCGGAGGCAAACTCTATTTCCAAACCAGCCTCCAGTTGATTCTAGACCCGCCCCTTCTCCTTCTAACTTCAACCCTTCTTCTTCTGGACCTGATTTCGCTTCTATACAGGCCAGCATCAAAAGCCTGACATGCATGGTGCAGGGCATTTCCGAACGAACTGAATCTCAATATGCTAAGCTGAAACATGAGCTTCAGTTAGTTAGGTCTGAGCAGAAAGAGCATAGCTTGAAATTAGACGGACAGGAAGCTCAAATCCGAAACCTCGAGGCCAAATACATTGATCTAGCCACGAAGGTTAATGAGCGCCCATCCAGTAGTCTACTGAGTGGCACGATCAATAACTCAAAACCCTCTTATTATAATGCGCACGCGAAAGCCATAACTACGCGCAGTGGCCGACAATTGGTGACACCGCTCACACGGATCGAGGAGGATGATGAGAAGAGATTGTTCTAGAGGCACCTACAGTGAAGTCGACTCCCCATGCTAGTGAGGGGAGTGCGCCATTAGGTAGTGAGAAGTTAGTGAGTGATGAGGGAAGTGAGAAGCTAGTTGGTAAGAAAGCGAGTAGTGATCCTCCCAGAAAGGGAAACACCTCGGTTGCTAGTTCAAAGCCTAAACCTCCATATCATGATAGGCTTAACCGCAACCGAGAGGAGGAACAGTTCACCAAGGTCCTTGATATGTTTAAACAACTCAAGGTGAACATTCCTTTCATCGAGGCACTCTAACATACACCCGAGTATGTTAAGTTCCTAAAAATCTGCCATCCAATAAGCAGAAGTTGGAGTCATGCATCGCGGTTACCTTAGATGCTAAGTGCTCTGCAGTGGTTTAGAGTAAACTGCCTGAGAAACTGGACAATCCAGGTTCTTTCATTCTTCCTTGCACATTCGGCAGTTCCTCTCGTTCCATTTATGCTTTAGCGGATCTTGGTGCTAGCATAAACCTAATGCCCTACTCAGTTTATAAAACCTTGGGTTTAGGTGATCATCTCCCGGCACGCATGTGCATCACTATGGCAGATCGAACTGTCCGTTTCCCACGCGGAATTGTGGAGAATGTCCTTGTTCACATTGGCAAACACTACTTTCCCGTGGATTTCGTTGTTTTAGATATGGATGAATATAGTGAGGTCCCGATCATCTTAGGTCGGTCGTTTTTGCACACTGTGAAGGAAAACATAGATTGCTTCGCCGGGACTATCACCATGCAAGTTGGTGATGAAAAAGTCTCGTTGAGTGTGGTGAAAGCAAAGAGAGTAGAAGTGGATAAGTTAGAGGTAGATGGAGATTACAACGCGGAATTTCGTGCTATGAAGAGGCGGTTAGATGAGGTAAAGAGTGGTGACAAGCCAGGAAAGATGAAGGTAAAGGGGGAGGGAAACCCCCGTTCGCACTCTTAAGTGATTTGAGTGTTTGACTGTCGGGTGAAACTCCTGATTGTAAAGTTTTGTAACTTGAGTCATTCGTTTTGCGTCGTTTTGTATTTTGAGTCATTCCCTAGTCGTTTCCGATCCATTTCAAGAAAGGCTTAGTCCGTTAGATAGGCAACACCTTGAAGTAGCGGGTTGTAAAATTTCATGGAAATCCGATGACGGGAGAGGGAGATACACCAAAGAAAAGACAGGTCCAAAATGCGAGTTTGGGTGAAAATTCAAAAGCCTTCTGTCCCTTCACTCTAAGCGCCACACGTTGGCTGACATGCCTGGCTGCGCGACATGCGTGGACATCCCGAGAGGGACGACCCTTCGTGGCCTTCGCGCCACGCGCAACTGTTACCCTCGACCCTGCGCGACGCGCGTAGGGTCTGCAGATCCGAGAAATAAAAACCCCCAAATCAGGGGTTATCTCTTTCAATCACCACCGAAAACCACCATCGCCTCACAATCACTGCCGAGACCACCATCCACCTCTCGCTCACCACCGACCGCTGCTACCACCGACGATCACCACCATCGCCGCCGGTCGCCGGAAACCTCCCTCTCTCTTGGTCTCTCTCAGGTAAACTCTCTTCCTCCTTCCCCGACTTTCTCTCTCCCGAACACACCACTGCCGGTTGCGGTGGTGGGGGGCTCTTTTCCGGCCGACATCATCAACCGCCATCACCACCATCGCTCGCGGTGGTGGGTTTCTTTTTCCGGCCAACATCCTCGATCACCATCACCAGCTTCGGCAGTCAGTCGCCAGAACCCTAGAGCCATCACCACCGAGGTGGTGGTTCGTGGTTGAACTCGACCCATTTCAAAAATCAGACCCGTAACTTTCTGGCCCGGAAAACCCACCTCTATCTGGTGGCGGTCAGTCAGTTTGGACCCGGAAAACCCACCGAGAGGTGGTGGTCCAAAACCCGGTCACAATCGGTAATCTCGACCAGAGCGGTTTGGGTCGGGTTATAATCCTTTTTCAATTTCGTGTTCTAATTGTATATTATCTTCCATTTAGATTTCTTAGCTCACCAGGGTTATTACGCGCGGTTGTCAGTCACAGATTGCTTGTTTCGCGATATGGTACGTTCGGGATTGCTTTGTGGCTTCTTTTGAGTCGTTTTTCGTTTATTTTGAGTCAGTTTTTTTATTATCGAGTCGTTTGGTTTTAAATTGAGCTTAAATGGTTAAATCATTAGGATTTTCAGTTTGTTTGAGATTGTCATAGGCACGAGTGATTAAATGGTTTAATTTTTTCATATGCTAGTTTGTTTAGGTTGCTTATTTATAGCTGATTGCTCATGTTGTTGAATTGAATTGAACATACATTGATTGTTTGTGGTTGATTAAAGATGAAACACTCCTGGTATATCGTCCGTATACTAGGGGGAGTTTTCGATCCTGTTTTTTAACGAGTATAGTTCAGGTTAGTGTGGGGATCGGGAGAGCCGGTTGATACTCAATCTCCATTTCGACCGGTTTTTCTTGATTTCCACGATCTTGATTGTTTAATTTTACTAACCGTGAACTAATTCACGTTTACTGTTGCAAATTTGTAAAATTTTGTAAATTAAGTAAATATTCAATTTTAGTAACATTTTTCTTTTTTAAAACCATAAAATAGAAAAAGATTTTTCATTTTTAGTTTTTAGTTTAAATTTCAATCAATAAATCAGAAAAAACACAAAAATATGTCTAATTTTGTTAATTATCTTTTCCGTTTGTGCGTATTGTTTATTATTAGACAGATATGGCTGAGAGCAGTCGAGCGGGCGCGAAGCGTCGGAGAGTTAGGCGTGCACCAGCAGCGCAGGCCCAGTAGGAGGCTGAGCCAGTCGGATTACCCGCACGTGTCATTATATAAAGCGATGCCGACCCGCAGTTCTCTGCGATGTTTGAGGACCCATCCTGACCGGAGTACCATCTTCCACTCTGCGACCATCTCTTTTTGCGATTCACTGATCCTTCCGTGGAGCTCACTAGCTTAGATAACCTCCTAAGATTAGCCCAGCTGACCCATAGGACTTACAGTTTAGATCTTCTTGACCAGTTAGGCGCTAGAGATAGGTTTGTAGAGCTATTAGGTCCTAGATGGTGAGACGCCTTAGCTTGTGCTGATTTGCCATATACAGAGCTTACCTTAGAGTTCCATTCCACCCTTCAATATCAGGTTGGCAACTTCAATTAGCCTGGCGCCGTCTCGTTTGCCCTCGGCAGATAAACGTTTTCGATGTCTGTACCGGCGCTTGCAGTAGCGCTCAGACTCTATACAGAGGAGGAGGTCACTCTTCCGGCCTTCCTTACCGCACGCCGACTTGTGGTACAGTCGACATATGAGATTGGGGTGACCGTCGGCCAGCTCAACACTTTCTGGACCACCCACGCGGATGGTCCCTACTCTTCTCGAGCTATCGAGTCATCTTTGCGTGATCCTCTCCATCGTTATATTCACAGGATCCTGGCTTTCACCTTGATCGGTCGCTACTCCGGCACCGAGAAGGTCAATCAGCTTGACGCTTTTTGTTTATATTCCATCATTGGCAGCCATCAGGCCAACCTGGCTACCATTTTTCTTGCATCTATGGCCCGTACTCCTCGGACGGGTAGCCAGGCTCAGTCAGCCTTAGGACCTTACATTACTAGATTAGCCCGCCACTTAGGCGTTTTTGATAGGTATCCTAGAGAGCATCTCACCGAGGGGCATGACACAGAGACCTTCAGTGTTCGCGAGCTTAGGAAGGCCGGCATCTTGGAGTGGACCGAGCCCCTTTCATTCACTCCTATGCGAGAGGGTCCACAGGTCCCTCCACCAGTCGGTACTGATGCCGATGCCGCCATACGGGCAGGGGCGCCACCTCGTCGTTCTTTCACCGTTATTCCTCGTCATGAGCGCCCCCAGCCCCAACATCCGTTGCGTACTGACCCACTTCCACCTCCACCGCCACCTAGTGAGGCTGATAGGTGGACATTCACACTAGCATTTGCACAGATGCAGTACGCGACGTTGCAGCAGATCATGACACACATGCAGATTCCGATTACGGACTGTTTTGTGATGCCTCTGGTCCCACCACCCGGTTCTTCTCCATCTGCAGGTACTGACGGGGCAGGCACATCCGTGACACATGCCGACGATGATGATGATGTTGGGCCACCGCCATAGAGATTAGAGATTGTAGAGCACAGCCGCCCGCAGAGATTTATTAGTATTTTTTTGTCTTGATTATTCATCTTGTATCTATTTGGTGATGATTATTCAGGGATATTTGTACTCGGGTTGGGCTGTTTACTGATTTTTTATTATTGATTGTTGATGACATGTACTTATGATGCTTATTATTGTTTATTTATATCATGTTACTGATGGTTCGTCTAGTTCTTGCATGGTTTTGTTTTTGTCTATATCATGGAATGCAAGGAACTGGCACTGGAACATATGTGGTTTGGTTAACGCATCGAGAGGGATATGGAATGCTTACTGGAACTCCGCCTATGATTTTCACGATATTTTATCAGGGAAGTTTGTTCCATTTTTGTTGTTATATATTTCTTTTTATTTCTTCTTTATTTTTATGTCTTTTTTCATCTCTTCATTAGGGATAATGCAGATTTTAAGTGTGGGGATGGGAAACTACAGTTTCATTTTATTTTTCTTTTTATTTTGTCTTTTTGAGTCAGTATTTTGTAAATAGTTAGAGTCGTTTTTATGAAAAAATAAAAAAAAAATTTAAGAAAAAATAATAAGATCATAAAAATGTCCTTGTTTAAGTCCAGTACACTTCATGGGAAATGATAGGTATAATTGGGCTTCTGATTTAGTTTTTATTAGAAACGTTTAAATTTTATGCCTAATTGTGATATGTGAGTAGATCCAACTAACAGTTAGATTCTTAGGATTGAATTAATACACTTAATTGTTAGTTGATTTAGTGGTTTTTCATCATCTTGGTTTTGATTTTGAAACTGTTTTGTTAGAGTAGGAGAAAAACCAGTGTAAGAGTTAAAACGTTTATATTTTCTTAATTATCTGATATAGCACATCCAAATGATGGCGTTCACTTTAAATCCACCAGTCCACTGTTTGAGCTGCGCATAAAGGTTGAAATAAACCTATTATTAAGAAAAAATATATATATAGAAAAAGAATCTAGCTTATGTGTTGTACTATTCGGTTAACCGCCAGATTGAGACACCTCTGAGTGAAATTCAAAATAAAAAAATATAATAAATGCAAAATGCTCATACCATCATCCATTTCATCTTAGCAATCAGTTAATTGTTAAAATATTCTTGATTTAATAAGTGCAGTGGTATTTTTCTAAAATTTTGAAATAGGAGTAGATGAAATTCCTTGTTTGTGTGATTATCCATATTTTGACTGACGTGTTTAGAACTTAAATTGTCATGATTAGGAGTTTGATTGTCAGTGTTTGGATTTAAGTGGACAAGTATATTTGCCATCACATTAGCATATTATCTGTTTTGAAATGTATTGTTATATAAATCAGTTGCTTGATTGTGATTACATGATATAGGGCTTTTTCAGGGACGAAAAACGTTTAAGTGTGGGGATATATGATGTGGCCCCATTTGTATATATTTTTAGTAGTTATTTTATATTATTTTATTTACTTTTTATTTAGTTTTTATTTGTTTTTATTTAGTTATAGTTATTTATTTAGTTTATTTTATTTTTATAGGTTCTTATGTTTAAACGAGCTCATTCATAAAGAAAAGCGAGACCCGTGAAGATTTGAGAAGTTCCCGAGGCTTAAACATGTGAAAACGAGCTAAAAACGAAGCCACTAAATTAACCTAGGAGTGCATTGAGCCTTACTCAAATTAGTTGAGCTAACTCCTAAAAAAAAGAAAGATTATCGTGGGCTCAAATTGATTCTTGCATTCTCAAAGCGGGCTAAAGAGGTTAATTTGGGTCGAGACAACACCCAAATAACTAGTTGGTGGATCCATCAAAAGAAAATCTGGAGACGCAATCGGAGGTGAAGAAGAAACAAAGCAAATATGATTGTGGGCCATGGGTATCTTGATGGTGTCGGCAAATTATTAATTAAAGATATCCTAGGTTTTAAAAAGAGAAGAAAAGGAGGCCGCATAAAGGAGGTTTTTACGTAGGGGGTGTGGTGCGACACAAGTCACAAGTGCTCACAAAAGTCAAAGTAGGAGAATTCATTCAAAAGATAATTTGGAGGCTTCACGTGGGGTTCTAAAATCAAAAACAAAAAAGAGGAAACCCACGATTGGTGAGTGGGACGACGGCGAAACAGAAAAGTGGAACAAAAAGAAGAAGAGTTAGAGACGAATAGGAGACCGCTCTAAACCTTTATTTTTTATACTTTTGTGAATGAACGGTAACACTAATTTGATAGATTTTATTATTTTTATTATTTGTTATTGATTATGTTTCGGATGATGAACTCAGTTGTTTTGATGAATGAGTTGGTTGATTTGATGAGTATGCTAGGCTAAATTGTTTGTAGTTGCCTAGGATGTGATGATTGTATGATTTATGCTTGATTATTGGTTGATTGGACTATGATCCACTTGTTTGGAACTGTTCTTAGGTTAAAAATCCAGCCTTAGAGTAGTAGCACTTGTATGAACTTGACCGAATTGACCATAGTTAAGTCTAGATTCCGTGTGTCTATAGCGGTTTTGATGATCTGGTATGTGTTGAGTCTAGTAAGTTAGGGTTATGCATCCTTGTCTTAGGATTAGTTGGTTTTGAGTTATATTAAATCCTTGTCTTAGGTTTATAGTCTTTAGCCAACCGAGTGTGAACGTTTGAGTGAACTGGTACCCTTTAGCTAGTAGATTGACAACCTGTCTAGTTGGGAACCTGGGAATTGGGAGGTAATGTGACAGATACCTACCCTAGTAGTGGAAGCTAACATAGGTAATAAGTCTTGGTAGACAGTCCTTAGAGACCATAATGTCGTCAGTCTAGTATCCTAATCTATAGAAACCATATCCCCAAATGTGAGTCCATGATCCAATCGGAATGCAAAATGATTACTTGATTCTTAATCATCTTAGGTAACTGCTCTCTTGTTCTTGATTGACATTTGATCCTTGTTATTTACTTATTTGCTTGTTTAAGTGAAAATACCGTTTTGACCTTAGTCTTGATTTAAGTTGCATGACCTATTGAATTTTGAGAGTGCCATTGGTTCTATCCGTGAGTCCTTGGACGATACTCAGTCTTATTTGCTAGGCTACTATTGATCGGTACACGTGCCGTATATGTGTAGTTTAAGAGCATGATGATCGTTTTTATAAATATTATTACTTGACAATGTTTTTGCGTATGCTCAGCACACATCACCAGTTCAAAGAAGAAAACAATGACAAGGAGGTTTTGATGAACCTCGATCTCCTCGAAGAATCAAGAGAACAAGCAAAGATCAAAGAAGTCAAGTATAAAAGCAAGATGGAGAAACACTACAACGCAAGAGTTAAGCCAGAAAGATACAAGCCGGGAGATCTTGTACTAAGGAAAATGAAGCTAGCCGAATGGAAAGCACCGGAAAAATGGGCCCACGATGGGAAGGCCCGTTCCATATTGAAGAAGCTCACCAGAAAGGGAGCTACAAACTGAGCGATATGAATGGGAAGAAAGTTCCCCGGCCCTAGAATGCAGGCAACCTGAGGCATTTCCATGCCTAAGTAACTTAATTTATGTTTAGTTTTTGTTATTAGCAAAAAAGCATGTTGTACTTGCTATCTCGAGCATAATAGTTTTTCCGGTTAGGATAGCGAATCTTATGTAATGAAGAACAATGATGATCTTCAAATTTTGTAACGTATGTATTACCAACGTTTGATGAAATACACATGCATTTTTAGTCTAACACAAAGTTGTTGAAAAGAACCTTAGCCAAGCCCTCGACAGGCATAAAAAAAGGCAGACAAAACCGAAAGGTCTGCTAAAATGGGATCCGGCCTTGACCTACCCATACAAAAAGACAGACAGATAAAACAAGTCCATCAAATAAATAGGATCCGACCTTGACCTACCCATAAAAAAGGCCGATCACCTTTACAAAATTATAAACAACCACAATATAACACAACAAGCAACATTTGAATAAGCAACATAAGGTCCCATACATCATTCAAATGAAAGGAAACAAAGGCCTAACAACAAAGTGCAAAATAAAAGCATAAGTGTTCGAAAGCAACAAACGATAGTTAGGAATTGTTTAAACATGAAACAAACATCAAACAACAAACAAACAGCTTCAAACTTCGTCTCTGGTCACAGCGGGATCCACCGGCAGCTTGCGTTATATACTCATCACCAATACATCGCAGGAGCGGGTTCAAGTGCATGAAGAGCGTATTTACCAAAACAAATAGTATTACCTTGATAAGATATTCCCTTCATTCTTCCTCTATGTTGTTTATGGAATCTGGTTCTTTTGGGGTTATAGTTGATGGTTTGTTTTCCCAATATATTCCTTTATTTCATTTCATTAGGGGTAGAATGGCCGGCAGCAGCAGGAGCATCTGTCAGGACCAGAACTGGCATGGCCCTTGAGGATCTCCTTAGATTTTGCTAGCATGGTATTTTTCAGAACATCCAATGGAGCATCCCCTGAGAGCAGCGATCGTTTCAACATAGGGGAAAGTCATCTTCTCAAACTCCTTGATGGCTAGTTGCAGTTTCTCCCAGGAATCAGGACGGTAATAAGGCAGACCCTCAATGGTTTGGCCTTTCGTGGCAGCCTTAAACCCTGATTTTAGACCGGTAAAAAGGCCATGTTCATGGGCAGCCTTCTGGATCTTAGCCAAAGGATGCAAAAACTCCACACTCTCACGAAGACGCTGAAGAACCATCTTAACACCATCCTCAACCAACAATTTCTTCTCATCACCCAACCTCACAACCTCATCAGCTAAAAGCTTCTTTGTCACACCCTCAAATTTCCACCGCGGCTAACGCTGCAAATGAAGGCGTGACAAGCAGCAGGATCAAAGTCATCGATCATATTGAATGACTTGCTACATGCAATTTAACAAAATACATTCTTCCATTCAATATGATAACCGTTTTAAAAATACAATCAGAGTTTTGCGGAAGCTTAGTTAGTTAAATGCGGAAGCTTGAATTTGTTTAAGTGCAACA
>WOUH02059553.1:0-10724 GCA_009936405.2 Stevia rebaudiana
TCATTGTGTCTTAACCTTAGCATGTATATGTAATCTCCCCCGTATTGTAAAACAGTAAAACGTTAATTAAAGAGGGGTCGTGGACTCACCTTATAAACGCGATAACAGTAGAGAGAGAAAGCGAGAATAAGAGAATCAACGATCGGTAGGCAGAACCTCCGCGATAGTGTGATCAATGAGCGATTCGGCAAGCGGCTTGGTAATCCGTACGCGAGTTTAACGAAGTTTATGGGTCTGTGAAAGTAAAACAAATTCGATTTTGTGATGCCATCGAACTGAACTCGTTGAACCCTTAATATAGGAAAATTTTCGAATTCCACGCGTGTCGCGCGGGTTTTGACCCTGCGGTGCGTGCCACTCGTGGTCTACTAACTTCGTCGCGAAGAAACCGGTGTTTAGTACCCACGCACCACGCGCAGATGGTCCTCTCCCCATGGTGCGCCACGCGTGGTGTGGTGACATGCCGAAGCTCTCGTTCGTTGCCACGTGGCGCCCCGTCAGCTTGTCCGAACCTGTGTGGTGCTGCCACGTGGCCTACCCGTTACCACGCGAATCTCTGATCTGCCACGTGGGTCCCGGACCACCCACGTGGTGCCACATAGACCCGAGCCTCGATTGGTCAGTCGGGTTAACTTCAAACGTGATTTCCCGCTTCGTTCGGACTCCGTTTCGCATGCGGTTTTCGCCTACATTCACGATTTTCCATTCCGGATCTAACCCCATTGGTTTCACCTCAATTTGAGGTGTCGGGATTTCGGGCTTATAGAACGATGTATCGTTTTGCGTGTAACTTTCAAACCGTCGCTCGAATCGAAATTCCGCATACACTCAAATGAATCGAAATACAATTTAGAACATAATAAGATTATTTATTTCATATAAATATCGAATTACATATAGGTACCGTCCGGTTTACAAAAGTCAAAGGTCGGAATCTGATCGGTCAACTGCCGGAAAACGGCCAACTGTTATAGTTTTATATTGAATTCTTGATCTTTCCCATAACAATCTAATAAGAAGTCCTCCCGAAGAGTTAGCGAACCTTCCAACAATGATTAAACCTATGCCTATATCACCACCCGTTCCAACTTCTTATGACATTTGGACGTCCGAGGTTGAGTTTTATCCTAGTGACTTGATTGTGGATTGGAAGAAATATTTTCAAAGCCTAGGAATGCGTAACATTGACGCCTACTCTTTGTTGGATTTGTCACACAACAAAATTTGTGGTGAAATCTTGTCGTCATTGGGAAAATTCAAAGCTCTAAAACTATTAAACGTCTCACACAACAAGATTTCAGGGCATATTCCGATGTCTCTTGGTGATCTAGAGAACACAGAAAGCTTGGATTTGTCACACAATGAAATCTCAGGTTCGATTCCTCAATCACTAGTGAAGCTCAGCCAACTTGCAGTTCTAGATGTGAATAACAACTTGCTTACAGGTAAGATTCATGTCGGTGGCCAAATGGACACTATGAGTGGTTTTGAAAACAACACCGGCTTATGTGGTATGCAGATTCATGTCACGTGTCCTGAGGATGTACGTCCTTCTGAAATAAGAAATGATGAAGACGAGAAACAATCATGGATTTTATGGGAGGGAACATGGTTTGGTTTCCCGGTTGGGTTCTTCTCATCAATCTTGATCATGGGCTACTTTCTGTAATTTCTCCGGCTCTTCAAAATTTGGTAGAAATTGTTGAAATTAATACAACGAGTTGTGTCACGTTGGATGTGCCATGCTAACAACAATTAAGCGTTTGAGAAAGTGCGTCAAGTTGCTCCTCAAAGTATGTTCATGATGATGGTTTAATCTTGATATGTTTAGCAAGTCAAAGTTCAGGGTCTGTTTTATCAAGTTTTATATTGTGTAAGTGAGAATGTGTGAGTGATTTATTTGTTTCTTTGAGAACAAGTTAGAATAGTATTATAAATAGCTAATGTTTGATTTTTTATTGTTTGAAAATTTTCGTGGAGATCTACTTCGGGTTCATTCGGTTGGAAGAAAGAGAGAGAAAGAAAAAATAAAAAGATTATGTTTTTTGGTTTCGGAGATTGGTTTCCAGATCGAGAATTGATTCCAACTGAAATCGAACAAATCTGAATAGAAACCGATGATTGTAAAGACATGATGATGATTGGGAGCTGTAAATTGATAACATCAAACTAATAAGTTTGGTCAACTAAAATGGGGAATTCTTGAAATACTACGACTTTTGAGATGTTGTTGAATCAACAGTTGGCATAGTTATAGCTGAAAGGAAGATGTACACGACATTGGTGTATATACGTCAAACCCTACCTGATGGCATATTGGTACAAGTTGGCATACTCATGAATGTTAAAGAAGTATGGCATGCTTTGAAGATCCGATTTCTTGGGAAATCGATCAAGCAAGTGAGGAAGAAGAAGAACGTGAAAAAGCAGCTCAAGAAGCCACTGAGAAAGAAAGACTCAAAAAAATAGTTTGAGAAGGTCGTATGCATGAAAAGGAAGTTCGAGAAAATGAAGTGAAAGAAAAGACATTGCATGTTGTCTTGGAAAGTGAAGAAATGCAAGATTGAATAAAGAAAAAAGAAAGAATTGCTATGGAAGAAGAAAAGATTTGAGGACCTAGTCTTGAGGCTCATGTATCGTTAAACGATCTCGGTGGTGATTTGCGATTTTGTTGGTGTTAACCGAGAACTCAAAGGTTCTCATGGGCCGCGGGTTTTGCTTGGGCTATTGAAGCTGGTTTGTGCATTACCTAATATATATTCATGTTCTCTCTTTTTATGCTAAGTTAGTCTTTTATTTGGTTATCTGTTGCCGATCTAAGAGCTTCTCGGTTTTCTCACTATACTTGACGATAAACACTTATCAATATAACTGTGGCATTAAACATTAAAAATTTCTTGTTTGTGTTCTTGAATCACATAAACAATCGTTTTCTCCTTTTGATTATGTTTGTACCGATATTAAATTGTTTAGATTCACGATTATACGGTTTACAAAACCAACACCCACTACCTATATATATACTAAATTATGAGGGTAAAATAGTCCAACAAGGACTTTCAACCGGTAATGTTTTATTTTAATAACTGGTTAACCGGATCCAGTAGAATGTTTCAAATCAAACGACTAGAAAACGGTTCCTAACCGAACAAAAAAACCGGTTTCTCTTCAACCAGTTCCAAAGCAATTTGGTTCAAAAACCCTCAATAAACCAGTTTTTCAAGAGCCTTAAACCCGTAGATAAAAGACAAGTTTAAAGTGAAGAGGGTTTAAATTTATACAAATGTAGATCAAATAAAAAAGACTAACCTGTTTAAAACAAGGAGCAGGTTGGTCAACCGTTATTTTTCATCTGTACAGACAACCTTAATCTTAACCAAACACTCATAACCAAACCCAAAAACATTGCATCACCATTCAGCAGCGATGCTTTCTCATTTCACCGCCTCACTCTCTCACACCTCCTCCACCTCCACCGCCTTCAGCCACCGTCTCCGCCCCATCCTACCAAACCCCACTTCCAAAGTCTCGAACTTTCGTCGGAAAACGCCGTCCTTCTCCACTAACGTTTCACTGGAGTCGCCGACGAGTTCGTCAGTCGATTCTATCGCCGATGGATTGAAGAAACAGAGTTTGAGCGACAATAAACAAGTGAAATTGAAGCTTGAGGATTTGAATTGGGACCATTCGTTTGTTCGTGAATTGCCAGGTGATCTCCGCACAGATGTCATTTCCCGACAGGTGAATTGTTTTCATCTTTGATTAATTGTTTGTATCGCATTGAAGAAGATACGTTTTCCCGTAAATCTTGATGCCAAATTGGCAAATTGCTCGATACTGATTGAATATTTCGGATATGTATTTTGAAATACTTTTAGGTGTTTCATGCTTGTTATTCAGAAGTATCCCCTTCTGTTCAAGTGGAAAATCCTCAACTAGTCGCATGGTCGGAATCAGTTGCAGAGATTCTTGATTTAGACCTTAAAGAGTGAGTTCACTCTTCAATTTCTAAATTAATTCGCGACCATGATCTTGTTTTAGGCGCGCCTGACGATTAAAGTACATACTTTTGGGTCAAAATTAGGTTCTATAGAAGTCTTATATATAACAGACAAGGTTGATATGTAAATCAAACAACAGAGACTCAACTTCTGGTCGTAATTAAGCTTTCTTGGTTGTACAACACGCGATTCAAACCAAATTAAACCAAATCGGTGATATTTGTTTGAAATTATGACACAATCTTGAAACTTTTCTTGATGTCACAGATTTGAAAGACCAGATTTCCCATATCTATTCTCAGGGGCATCACCTTTAGCAGGAGGGTAAACAATAAACAAAAATCACCATTTAGTTGCTTTCAATTGCAATTATATCAACACTGAATGCATCATTTACTTTCAGATTATCTTATGCTCAATGTTACGGTGGACATCAATTTGGAAGATGGGCGGGTCAATTGGGTGACGGGCGGGCCATAACAATTGGTGAGCTTGTGAATTCTAAGTTTCAACGATGGGAAATTCAGTTAAAAGGTGCGGGAAAAACTCCATATAGCCGATTTGGTGATGGTTTTGCGGTTCTTCGTAGTAGTATTCGGGAATTTCTTTGTAGTGAAGCTATTTATAATCTTGGGATTCCTACAACGCGTGCTTTTAGTCTTGTGATGACTGGAAATTATGTTACGCGTGACATGTTTTATGAGTAAGTTTTTTGTTTTAAATATTTTACTGTTTACAATCATCGGTACATGTAATTATTAAATTATGTTATGTGACTTTGAATAAGTAAAATAAGATAATTTGTTGTATGAAATGTGTTATAGAAGATTGTAAATGGATCATCAAATAATCAAATGTTTGAGTGCATGACAAGTTTTGGATATTAAAGACGATTTTGTGTACCATTTGGGTCACTTTGTATGCAACACAAATGGCAATTTTCTTTATAAAGTGTTAAATGTATGCATAAAAAATTAAAAGTCTATTTTTTGTTTATTTATTTATTATTTTTATGTTAAATTGAGATGTTACAAAATGATCCAATGATACCCAAAATCGTGTTTTAATCAGTTTTATGCTAAAATTCTTGTATTGTAACCTTTATTAATAAGTTTTGTTGCAACCAGTAAAAAATAGATTATCTCATTATTAAATGATCAAATAACCAAAAGCAGAATCTGTTTATGCAAACATTAAAAACTGAATATTGTGATTATATATTTACATGTAGTAATAAGATATTTAGTTCCAAAACACAAATCCAAAATGTTTGACTCCAGAATTAATTAAAATATTTATTATGTGTGTAAATGCAGTGGCAATCTAAAAGATGAACCTGGTGCAGTTGTATGCAGAGTTGCACAATCATTCCTGCGTTTTGGATCGTTTCAAATACACGCTTCAAGAGGAAAAGAAGATCTTGAAATTGTTAAAACTTTAGCCGATTACACCATAAAATATCATTTTCCTCATTTAGAAAAAATTAGCAAAAGTAACAGTTTATCATTCTCAACTGGCCAAGAAAATGATTCTGTTGTAGATTTTACTTCAAACAAATACGCAGGTAAATATTTAAAAAATAAAAAAAAAAACAGATTTTTATATAATATATTATGTTTTTGAATTATGATTATTTGGATGTATCAGCATGGGCGGTGGAAGTTGCTGAACGTACTGCTTCGTTAATCGCCAGCTGGCAAGGTGTTGGTTTCACACACGGTGTGATGAATACCGACAACATGAGTGTATTGGGCCTCACTATTGATTATGGGCCTTTTGGGTTTCTTGATGCTTTTGACCCAAGTTTCACCCCGAATACCACGGATCTTCCGGGTCGACGATATTGTTTTTCAAATCAACCCGATGTTGGATTATGGAATATATCTCAGTTTATATCAACTCTTTCTTCTGCTGGTTTGATAAACGACCACGAGTCCGATTATGCCCTTGAAAGGTATTTTTTTTTGACCATTTTGCCCTTTCAAACGTTTTAGCATGTTTTGTATCCTGTTAACTGCTAGTATTCAACTATTCATGAATCATGATGAAGATGAATTATGAATTTAAAGTCATACTTCATGTCTGTTTGACTTTAAAAAGTCAAACTGCATTATGTATATCTTATTTTCTTGATTTGTTGCAGATACGCTACAAGATTTATGGACGATTATAAGACCATAATGACCAAAAAACTCGGGTTACCAAAATATAATAAACAACTTATAAGCGATTTGCTTAACAATATGGCGGTTGACAAAGTTGATTACACAGATTTGTTTAGATTATTATCCAACGTTAAATCAGATCAAACAACAAAAAATGAAGAATTATTGGTACCACTTAAGTCTGTTTTACTAGAAATTGGTCAAGAACGCAAGGAGGTTTGGACCAATTGGGTCAAAACTTACATAGAAGAGGTAATTTGACCGCTGAAATCTGTTAACAAATTCTTTTTTTATGATTAATAATCAATAGTGAACTTTTTATTCTGTATATAGAGGATAATTGGAACTGAATTGCTTAAATTTGGGCCGATTTGGGTTTTATTTTATCGAGACGGATCAAACAATTAAAATGTTGAAACTTAAATAAAATGGAACGGGTCAAGTGGGTTACCGGGTTGATGAAAGTTGAAAGTTACCCGATGAATCTTTATATGCTTAAAACCTTTTAAAGTACTTTTTATATAATAGTTTGATGGTGTTTTAAACAAGCATAACATAATTTGATAATAATTTTCAGTTAATTGCATAAATAGTTAAACTAACTCCAATGATAGTTCTTGTTCAGGGCTTATTACTCATAAAAAATCCAGCTTTCAGAATTTTTTATATGAGTTTCAAAATGCTGATGTGGCCGTACCTTTGAAAATCTTGACTATTATTGAATTTTGATAATCCCAACTTTGACCAGTTGACTTGTGATAATCCCAACTCATGAAATTATTACCATGAGTCCCAACTTTCATATCATTTAACAGTAATAGTCTCCTCCTAATGGAACCTAACACCGTTAGCATTTTACTGCCGTATGGCAATAGTTGCTGATGTGGCATGATGACATGGCAAGAATGTTGGGCTTAATTCCCGAGTACGGCTTATCACAAGTTGGTGATATGGACTGGCCCATGTAACTCTATAAACAAGTGGGTTTTAGGGTTTAAGGGGTTTTAGGGTTTTAATAACTTGTTGACCAAGTTAGGTCTTCCTTATAAATACATAACCGAGCTTAGGGTTATAGATATGATGAGGGTTTATTGTAATTGAGTTTTTGAGTTAGTTTTCTTAATTGCAATAATAGCGAGTTCATCTATATCTATCGTGTTCTTATCTATCGATCATGTGCCTTTAATTGGTATCAGAGCGCTTGTTCTAAAACACGAATTCAATCAAGGATTGAAGCATTCGATCAAGGTGGATTGAAGCAGCAACTGTTCCGATCAAAGTTGAAGACGTCAGCTGTGATCAGTGGGTATTAGGCACCAGAGACTGTTGGGGCTTAATCGTTGTTAAGGTAACGGTTTATTCAAGTTTTTAATCGACTTATAATGGCTGATCAAGAACGACCAGCCGTGGTAAAGGAGACCAGTACAGCAAGCATAGTATGTCCGATGCTAACAAAGACAAATTATACCGTGTGGAGTATCCGAATGAAAGCCGTTTTTAACGTGCACAAAGTCTGGGATCAAATCGATCCTGGAATACCACTTAATCCCACAAAGAATAATATGGCGATTGTGTTGCTATTCCAAGCTATCCCTGAAGAATTTATTCTTCAAGTGGGGAATTTAACATCTGCAAAAGATATGTGGGAGGCCTTGAAAACAAGGAACCTTGGGGCTGATCGCGTACGAGAAGCCCGCCTACAAACTCTGATGACTGAATTTGAAGGTCTGAAGATGATGGAGCAGGGTTCGGTGGATGAGTTTGCAAACACAATCTCCGGATATGCATCTAAATCTATCTCATTAGGGAAGGTTATGGATGAAAGCAAACTGGTGAAAAAGTTTCTCGGGGGAATGTCGAAAAAGTTTCTTCATATGGTAGCATCAATAGAGCAAGTTGTTGATCTAAGCACGATCTCGTTTGACGATGTGGTTGGGCGATTAAAGGCGTATGAAGAAAGAATTAAAGGGGACACTGAGCCAACCGAGCAACAAAGCAAGTTAATGTTCACCAAAACCGATTCATCATCGTTTCAGGAAGGTAAAGGACGTGGTAAGGGAGGCTTTGGGCAGCGGGCACGTGGACGGGGCAGGGGCTCGAACGGCAACCGAGACTCGGGTCACAGTCCAGTCGGTCAAAACAGCGGGTCGGGGTCCAAGCATGTGGGCAACGAAACCGGTAGTTCTCAAAAAGGCAAACGGGATCACTCCCAGGTTCAGTGCTTCAGATGTGATCAGTACGGGCATTTTGCGTCTGTGTGTCCGGAACGGAAACAAAAGAACCAGGAAGCCAACTTTGTAAGAGAAGATGACATCGATGCTGATCTGTTTATGGTAAAAGCAAATGAAGAAGTATTTTTGGATGAAAGGAATGTTCATCCAAAAAGATTTGAATCCGATTTGTTGGAGGAGAATCAATGGTACCTTGATAACGGGGCTTCCAATCATATGACGGGAATGAAAACTTGTTTTTTAGAACAAAATGAAAAGATAACGGGGAGCGTGCGTTTTGGTGACGACTCATGTGTCCAAATCGCAGGAAAGGGCTCAATCTTGTTCTCAAGCAAAACCGGAGAGCATAAATTATTAACTGATGTTTATTATATACCAAGCTTGCGTAATAATATTATCAGTTTGGGGCAAATTACTGAAAACGGGTGCAAGGTGATAATGGAGGACAATGTGTTATTAGTTTATGATAAAGGAAGGAGACTAATGATGAGAGCTCTTCGAGCGCGAAACAGGCTTTATAAAATAAGTCTATCCACCTCAGCACCGGTGGCCCTTTTGTCAAAGATGGATGAAGCTGATTGGTTGTGGCATGCTCGAATGGGGCACTTGAATTTTGACGCCTTACGCCAACTCAGTACAACCGGAATGGTAACAGGTATGCCTAATATTAATCGTCAAACTAATATGTGTGACTCATGTTTGATAGGAAAACAAGCCCAGAAACCGTATCCGGAACATGCAAGTTATCGGGCCACAAACCCATTGGAACTGTTACATGCGGATTTGTGTGGGCCGATCACTCCGTCAAGCCCGGCGGGAAACCGTTATATTTTCTTTATTGTGGACGACTTATCCCGATACATGTGGGTTTTCTTGCTAAAAGCGAAAGATGATGCATTTGAAGCATTCAAGAAATTTAAAACCAATGTTGAAGTTGATACTGGAAGAAAAATCGGTACTCTGAGAACGGATCGCGGCTGTGAGTTCACATCAGGTGAGAGTCTCATGGAATTAAAAGGTACCTGACGGCTCCCTATTCACCTCAACAAAACGGGGTGGTAGAAAGGAGAAATCGAACTGTGATTGGCATGGTGAGGTGCATGTTAAAATCTATGAGCGTGCCTCAAAGATTTTGGGGTGAAGCGGTTAACCATGTGGTGTATGTGTTAAACAGAAGTCCCACGAAATCAGTTGTAGGCATTGCAACCGAGCCCAAAGTTAATCAGCGCAAATTAGACGACCGGGGAAAGTTAATGGTATATTTTGGGACCGAGCCGGGAACCAAAGCATTCATAATGTTTGATCCATTAAGCCGTAAAATATGTGTGAGGCGCACGGTAATTGGGCCTGAAATTGAGCCCAATACACTCCTAAATGCTGAAGGTGAGATCGAGCAGGAGGTTGTGAACGTAACTGGGCCAAACAGCCCAGTAATAGGCCCAAGTGACGCTCATAATGAAGAAGCCAACCAGGGTGGGCTGGTGCGACGCTCAACTCGGTTAAAATCAATTCCAAAACACTTTAATGATTTTATTGTCCAAGACGGGGTGAATCGAGAGGATCACACAAGTTTTTTGGTAGCTACTGACGATGAGCCGGTATCGTATCAGCAAGCCAAAGGAAATATTTATTGGGAAAAGGCAATGAAGGTGGAATTAGAGTCAATTGAGAAAAACAAAACGTGGACTCTAACTGATCTTCCAGTGGGTCATAAACTTTTTGGCTTGAAATATGCACGTGGTTGTGATCCATGTATAACGGGGTACAGTGACAGTAGTCACAACACCGATCGAGACGATGGTCGTAGTACCACCGCGCATATTTTTTTATTTTGGTAGCGCACCCATAAGTTGGTGTTCACAGATACAAAATACTGTGGCACTTTCTTCTTGTGAAGCCGAGTTTATGGCTGCCACATTGGCTGCGTGTCAAGCGATATGGTTACGTGGGTTACTTGGAGAAATTACGGGACGTGAATTGCAAACAATTGAGATACGAGTGGATAATAAATCGGCAATTGCCTTGATGAAGAGTCCGGTGTTTCATGGCCGGAGTAAACATATTGATACGCGTTATCATTTTATTCGTGAATGTGTGGAAGCTGGTAAAGTGACAATTGAATTTGTAAGTGGTAATACACAGAAGGTGAACATTCTCACAAAACCACTTGCGAGAGTTAAGTTCATCGAGATGCACGAGTTAATGGGCATTCGAGACCTCCTTATTCCGAGTCGGGAATTAGGGGGGTGATTGTTGGACCGTAATGGGTAATTCCCGGTGTTCGAGCTAATGGGCTAAGGGAATGGTTAATGGGCCTCACAACTTGA
>WOUH02059574.1:0-10723 GCA_009936405.2 Stevia rebaudiana
TTGTTATTAGCTCATTAAGTTTCATTAAATTAATGTGGAGGGTCTCCCTCTCGGGTTACCACGATCCCTCGACTCTTAGAAAGCTTATTGATTAAGCCACCGTAAGGTGAGGCATATAAGCATCTAAAAGCTTATTTAACTCTTATTGACCAAGTCTTTATTTTACATTTATGTTAAAATTCCATTTTTAAAAGCTTATTTAACTCTTATTTCCGTTAGTGGAAGGCGTGAAATACTAGAGCTACATAACGATTGTAGAAGCTGCTCCCATTCAGCATCCACACCAGACGTCATTCTCATCATCGGTCATCTCCAGGCTGCAATGCGCCAAATTAAGCTGCAATGCGCCAAATTAAGCTGCAATTTGCCATCTAAACTTGTTATTCACCCCAAATCAACAACTAAGAGGTAAACATCATCTCCAATTCTTCATTCTCTACTTAAATCCTAATATTCTGTCTCTCTTTATTTTGGTTAAATTCAAGTTTTTATGAGGTTGTGACTTTTAATATTTGATTGAGTCTTGTTATATATATTGATGTTTTGGTTAATATTTGATTATACCTTGATGCTTTTGTGAAATTTAAGTTTTAATAGGTTTCTATATCTAAGGTTAATGATATGCAGAATTATAAATATAGAGGAAGGATCAAATATAAAGAAGATCTTGCCTACAAACAAAAGGAACACTTGGCCATCAATTTGTTTAAGCTAAAAAGGAAGGAAATGACATTAATGTAAAATCTCATTTGTTGACTTTTTTGAACTTTCCACTCACTTTTTTTAAACATTAATAACTTTTTCATACGACATTATTTTTTTATAGAAATTGCACCATAAAAACAAGCGTGTCTTTCTTTTTAATTTGAGTAACATAATGATATACGTTTTTTAAACTTACAAAAATCTATTACGGTGATATAGAACAAAAAATCTAGTACACAGAATAAAGTACCAAAAAACTAAATATACATGTACTATATTCTTAAAGCAAGTAGATATACATTTACTGTATTATCAAAACAACACGATATACATGTACTATATTCACAAAACAACTATATGTACATGTACTGTATTCTCAAAACAACTGTAATACATGTATTATATTTTCAAAATAACTAGATATACATGTACTGTATTCTATATTTCATTTTTTCCGTATTAAAAAAAACTAGATTTGTTTATATAGATTATTTTATAGTATATTCTTTTGTACTATATTTTTTTAAGTTTTAAAAAGGTGTGGTGCTCAAATTAAAAAGAAAACAACGTTCGTTTTCATGATGAAATTTTTATAAAAAAATAATGTCGTATGAAAAAGTTATGAGTGTTTAACGGAAAGTGAGTGAAAATTTAAGAAGTCGACAAATGAGTTTCCATCAATAACCTTTTCCTTCTTTGTTTACTTATATTTGAACCCATTGAATCTTAAGCATTGATTACGAAATTGAATTGTCAACATTTGTTCCTACTGTTTTAGGCAAACAGTATTTTTAGCGGATCCAACATCTATAAATATAATTTAGGTTGGTATATGAGAGTTGAAAAATATTAATTCGTTTTACAAAAGAAAGAGAAATTAGTGTATGTTTGTTATGGAGAATCATAAACATTTTACGTCTTTATTTGTTAACAAATATTTTAGTTTTTTTGTTGAATGAAATGTAGGGTATTGATTGTTTGAATGATAATTAGAGTTTTAATTGTTTGAGCCGAACCAAAATTTTTACTCGAAAATAGGGATATGAAAAAAATTTATGAGTCTCAAATTTTCGTCTTCGCTCGTGATTTGTTAAGCTCCGCCACTGAATGGAGTGACAGAAAGTGGTTAACAACATAAAATTTGTCATTTAGGACAAACAAGGTGATGTAGAAAGCGATTTAAGTTGTAAACGTACTGCCCCCTTTTTTTTATTGTTAATCGTAACATATATATAGTCAAAAGCACTCTACAGTGGTTAGCACACTATGTGAGACTTGTAATAAAGGTTTCACAAATGCATTTAATATTACAATCTAACAAAAGTTTTACGAAATCGATCATTTCCGTGATTAAAACTTGAAAGCACTCATCAACAAGTTGGTTAGTAAAAAAAAATTTGGTGTTAAACACTTAAACGTGAGATCGAAAGTTGAAGGGAAGTACGGTGGAGATTGCATAATATATTTGTAAGATAATATTTTTGTGTGGTTATGTTATGTAAGTTGTGCAATTGTTTTTGGGCCGATTGGATTTTAATAATCCAAAGTATGACATACTAGTCAACAACAATTCGAACTATGTCTCACCTATAATTATAGCTTTGATTGTAATAGCAATCTCATAAACAAAGTTATTAAAATTCCACTTGATTTATAAATGAATTTTACTCGATTTTGTTTTTATATTTTTTTATTTTGTTTTTATTTACCATTTTGATAGAAATCGAGAGAAAATCAAGTCTAAATCTTTGATAATTTTTCTTATAGGATTGCTATTGACAACTAAACTGGTAGCTCGGATTATTCTTAGCCAAAGTGATGGTTCGAATTATTATTAGCCAATGTGTCATAGTTTTGATTATTAAAATCCAATGTGCCTTGTTTTTATATGGTTACTTGATTATTTATATTTGTGCATAAAAACTGTGGATTCATACACCCCTGCTCACACACCACGCGTTGCAAGGACAAAACAGAAATAGCTATCACTGTTAGCTTTTTGGGGTTAAATTACTTTCTACCAGTTATTTTTAAAATAATTTTTTAAATACTTAATTACGTACGCATTAGGTATCTATCGGTAGATAATATTTAGCAATTTAACGGCAAATTCTACCTTACTTTAACTCATAACTACTCGAAAACTAATCTTCTTTGCATGGATTTAAACCCGTTACCTCCCATCAAAGATGCAATACACGTTAGTAATAAAACATGAACGTTTAAGTCCCTCCTTATAATGACTTTGTTCCACACCTCCCTTCTTTTTGTTACATAAATGGCCACACACATATGAAAAAAATGTGTGACAAAGATGGAATAACACACGTTTTAATGTTGCCTGAACTCCATAATTCGATCATTTGCTATTAGTGGACACTCCCCAGATAACCACTCAACATGTGTTTATTCAGTTCCACGTGGATAAAAATTTATGATCGCCTAAATTATTGTAGAAAGCTACTAGTTTGATAGTGTTCAATTTAGCTAGAAATTACGCACGCTATATAAGATATTGATTTTGTTGAACTTAGTCTGGGTTTTGTTAAGCTTAAAAAGGGTGTCGAAATTTATTGTTAAGTAGGTAATTTACTATTTTACTTAATAAATAGAGTCAAACATTTGTTTTGCTCAAACTTCTGCTGTTTTGTTCTATTTTTCTATTTGGTTTTATTGTGGTTGATCGCATATGGGCCATTAGACTCTTAAGTAATTAAGCAACCCTTAATTGTTGCTATCTCCTATGCCCAAAATCGTATTATGGGCCACAAATGTGACCCAAAGTTGAATGGTTGAAAATACAACAATATTAGAGAAGGTGTCTTTTGGCCATTTGACCCATTTCATCATTTATTGTAACTGAATTGTAATAATATTTCTTCTAATTATATGACTAAAAATCCCCATAAATATATCAAAGCGTGCACTTTTACAATCTTAGTAGAGTGAATTTGATAATAAGCTTGAAAGTGGGCCCTTATAAATTTGTTGGCCTTAGTTCATTTGATATTACTTGTTTCACTCCTGTGATCATGCACTATAAGAAAACCAGAAACCTTGGTTTACACTGGGCCTCTTTTAACGGATTATTTTGATAGCATGTTAGGTTTTCCTTTTGCAGTTATTATATATATCTTAAAAACTAATGTCGGTGGCTTTTAGCCACTAACAACTTTCAACGTAAAATATGTTTGTTCTAGAAGTTGGACACATATGCTTAAGCAAATCTTGCCATATCAGCATGCCACGTCGAAAAATCTTGCCATATCAGCATGCCAAGTCAGCAATATGCTAACGGAGTTAGCTTCCGTTAGTTCGGGACTACCACAAGTAAATGATATAAAAGTTTGGACTGTTTGTAACAATTTCCTGAGTTAGGATTATTACAAGTCAATGAGTCAAAGTTGGGATTATTAAAATCCAATTTGCCTTTTTACTTTAATCAAATAGACAACCAAGATTTGTTATTATTGTTTTTAGGTAAGATTTTCTTTTTATTTGGTATTTTCCCTTTACTTATATCTCCTTCTAAGCTTCTTAATTAGATATTTACCAATTGTAACTATCAATTACATATTTATCTTTTTCAAACCACATTAATTACATATTTATCCATTTTATTTAAATTAAATTATTAAAGGACTATTTTGCCCTTATGCTTACTAAAGGATTATTTACATATTTCACATTCCTAAGACATGAATTACATATTTCCATAATAAAACGTCAAAGTTTTGAACAACTAGAATACCAAGAATTCAATTTTTTTAAATAAAAATGTATTCGAAAAACAATCACCAATAATCAAAATTATATATTCAAATATCCAAAATAATCTTTAAATACAAAAAACAATTTCCTGCGTTTTAAACAATTGTTTGTTACAAATTATAAATTCTTATTAACGAATCATAGAAAAAGTAATAGATCTATTCTTGTAAAAACCCACAACCAAAAAAAAAAAAAAGTATAAACAATCAGGTTGGAGGGAGGGGCAATTATGGTATTTTATGAGAAGTGGGGATATATGTAATTTTTGTTTACACTTGAGGATATATGTAATTAAGAAGCTTAGGAAGGATATATATGACTAAAACATTTTCTTGACTTTGCAAATCTATCCACTCACAACTAGTCATATTTTATGTTAAAAGATGAGATGTGAACGCACTAGTATATTTACAATATATATAATTAGGTACTATATAATTAAGATATATAATAAATTAAGAAACTAGTTTATTCACTAAGAACTATAACACAAATACATAAAATAATATATATAATTATATACATACGCACATCAAATTTACAAACACACAAGTATAGTTACAAACAAAAATTTTGAAGAATAAGTGATTTGGTTATAGAAAACGAAAAAACAGTATCCGGACCAAATGTTTCCCTTTTGCTTTTTTTGTTCAATTTTTATTTTTTTGGTTTTTAATTTGTTTTGTTTGGTAGTTTCCGTTAATTCGGTTACGGTTCAGTTAATTCGGCTTTCTGCTTACCCTTAAAGTAAAGAGTCTTTTTTTGCGCAAGAAGGAAATATGTACGAGACTTTTTTTTTTGAGTTTTTGAGTTGTTTAGTCGTGTTGATTCATGTTATTGTTACTAATATGGTTCCGTATGCAGTTGGGGATAACGTCGTAGACTAGCTAGAGGTTGAGTCCCTTTCAAGTGGAGTATGTTGCAAGTGCGCATCCGATCCACTAATCGGATCCGACTCATTCCCGATTCATTCAACGACACACGAAAGAGGAGTGCAGCTTGGGGTATAGCAAGTTTGAAAACATGAATGATATACTAGTTATATAAAATTATTTGCTTCTTCTTTAAAATATTATGTTACCTAGGTTAACTCTTAAATATTTAGTATAAATACTAAATAGGAACTGGTTTATTATTTAGTCAAATTTTTATTGAAGAAATTTAATTTTACTAGAGATATAAAAAGCTACTAAAAGCCAAAATTAGGTTATTATCAAAATCATGGTTGTAAAAATCTCGATTACCCTCCGATTAGTAACCGATTAATCGCTAATCTTCCCTTCACCGATTAATGACCGATTTTCATTAATCAGTTCCGTCAGTCAAAATAGATGTCCTTCAACATTGTGATTGTGGTTAAAACTTAACCAAATGTGTTCACAATTGAACAAAACTAGTTATAATTACATAGTTTGACTTAGTTATGTGAACTTTGAAGTATTATATTCATATATTAGTATTAGTATATATAAATTTTTTAAAATTACATATAAAATTTCCAATCCGATTAATCCCGACTAATCCTTATTAATCCCTAGTCCACACCTCGCCGCTAGACTAGCGCCTAACAATTTCTACAACATTGATAGTACTGGTTGAGTTGATTGAGTGTGCAGTTCACACATCTTTACCCAATCATTGTTTATTTCAACTTTTTCTTTGGTCATAAATAAAATTAATTAATTATACTGATTATATGGTCTTGATGTCATTAAAATAACCAACACTATCTAGATACGTTTAGTCAGATCCACATACGAACACTAAATCCCGTGTTTATGTTTGGGTCATAAATAAATCTAATTATATTTTTATTAATAACTACCTTAAAACACGTGTATTATACGGGGTTACATAACCAACACTTAAAACTTTTTATTGAATTATTGCATATATATATTAAGTTACTATGTTGTAAACATTCAAAAAATAGATGTTTGATACGTTTATAACTATAAATTATGCTTTGAGATTTTAAAATTATTTATTAAAAACTTTTTAAAAATATAAACTTCTTAAATTTAGTTGATAATTATACAAATTACAGAAACGTCAAATTTAAAATTTAAATAGAGTAAACGCGGTTTTCCTCTTTGAAAACTGTTAAGACTTGAAACGTTAGGGACGAAAACTGTTAAGATTTGAAACGTTAGGAATGTAAATGTTTAAGACTTGAAACGCTATGGACGAAAACTGTTAAGACTTGAAATGTTATGGAAAGAAAAGTTTAAGACTTGAAACGTTAGCGACAAAAATTGCTAAAACTTGAAACTTTGGACACCGTTTCTATTAACGATGGATTAAATTGTTAATTATTACAAACTTCAGGGATAAACAGTGCAGTTTACTTTTTTAAATAAATAAGATAAACATTTAATTAGATAATAACAAATTTAAATGATTTTGAAATTTAAATATATTTTATAACTTAAAATAGAGTAAGAAGCATAAAAGAATTCAAATTGTTAATTTAGTTAATTTAAATAATTAAAGAACTCTTGAAAAATTAAAAAAATGTCACATTGCATTTATTTTACTTTTTTGTTAGATGTAGATAAACTATTATTTCAAAAAGTAATTAATAGGTAAAATTGTACAATTTCTGATTAACCAGCTAGGAAAAATAAATAAATATGATTACATTTCAAGCTGAGAAAAAAAAAATCTTGCACACATTTTTCCTTCACTAAACTTGGAAAATTGGAATCACCTAAACTTTTTTTACGGATCAGAAGGCCCAAATTTGTGCTTCGTTTTTGGGCTGAAATGACTGGGCCGCCCAGAAAGAAAACATAGGTTAGATTCAATGATCTTCCAATAATATAATCTCACTTCTCACATAAAATATGGAAAAAGTTACAAGATCATAGTAATTTCTAAAAGAGTTAATTACAATATGAGTTTATGTGATTTGATGACAGTGACACATTGAATCTATTGCGTCCCCATGTTTCTAATTTTATTTAATTGATTTTTTAGGAGTTAGGAATAACAAAATTCAACTTTTCGTTAACATAATTGATTAAAAGACGATTCTACCCTTATGTGTTGCAATTTAAGTCCCTGTTCTAAATTTATTTGGTCCTATATCACTTACATTATGCTAACATAATCTTCACTTCACTCGCTCCTTCAGATGCACTTGAACACACCTCAAATTCTCATAACCCAATTGATTTCTCTAAAGAAAAATTTAAATAATCAAACTTTTAGTACAATTTAAATTGAACCATAGATTAAGAACAGATAAAAATGAATGAACTTTTGCTCATCATCGCCACCCCTGCCGCCATGAAACCTCCACAGCCAACACAACCCCATCGGTGCCTAAATCTGAAGAAACCAACATCAATGGTGGTGGACGGTGGTCGAGATTGAGATAGGGTCGGCGGCTGCGATAATGGTGCACCATGGTCGGATTTACTATGGGCAACATACCCGGATCAATGGTGGTGGACTGTGCCCCTCAACTGACCCGCGCAGTGTAAAATAAAAGCTTCGGATAAAACTTTCCGAAAAAAAGGGCAACAGATAAGCCGTCTGTTCCGAATGTCAAAAACTAACTCTCGCAAACTCGGGTTTTCGGAGCTGCATTCGTGTCAGTAGGTCGTGCAAGCGGCACATTGGTTTAAATAAATTTGGATCCGAAACCCGTTTTTGCACCCCCTAGCAACGCATTGGTTTAAATAAATTTGAATCCGAAACCCGTTTTTGCACCCCGTAGCGTGGACGCGCGAGTGTATTACCTATGGTAAAACTCATCACAAGACTTTGAAACACATTATGAGGTTTATCGTTATTAACCAACAATTTTATGTTAACCCACAAATGTGGGATAAGGTGAAACCCACATATGAGACATCTTATTCACACACATATTTCCAAAATTATATCGGGCTTTAAAGTTAGGTTTTTTTTCTTATTTTACAAAAAAACTTCACGGTAAAAATTAATCGTGATTAATAAGGATTAATCGTGATTAATAAGGATTAATCGTCATTAATAGAATTGAAATTTTTACATCTGATTCTTAAAAAATTTACATATACTCATATTATTAAGAATATAATACTTTAAAGTTTGTATAAATAAGTGAGACTAGGTAATTTTAATCCATTTTGTTTAATTGTGACCAAATTTAGTTCAACTTTAACCAACATCACGATGTTGAATAACATCTATTTTGATCGACGTGACTGATTAATAATAATCAGTGAGGGGACGATTAACAATTAACGATTAATCGGTTTCTAATCAAAGGCTAGATTTTTACAGCCATGGTTTTAATACATCGAAAGCAAATATCTAGTGCGTGAAATAATTTAATTGTAAGAGCAGATAGATTTATAGTTAGTAAAAGGAAACAGTTATTTAATCTGAAATGTAACTAGAAATGCTAAATAGTTTGGCTAAACTTAATTGCAGACCCAACATAAAACTAAAATTAGATATTTAACTTATAACTCAAAACTTTAATATCTTTTTAAAACGAGTATATTTAATATTTTTATCTTA
Source organism: Stevia rebaudiana (assembly GCA_009936405.2). NCBI lineage: Eukaryota > Viridiplantae > Streptophyta > Magnoliopsida > Asterales > Asteraceae > Stevia > Stevia rebaudiana. Next base: position 8,992 of record WOUH02059574.1, read on the forward strand.
AAGTAAAAAAAAGTTTGGATTGACTATATAGACATGTTAAAGATGTTTAACGAAAGAGAAGCCGGCCCTAACTTTATGGAAATAAAGATATGCAACACAAATTGCTGAGTACGAATATACATGATATAACTTTAAAGTAGGTTCAAATACATACACATCTGTCAGCAAACATTTTACTTTTATAAATTCAATTATGCTAATTAGCCGCCACATTTTGCTCATTTTTCTTTTGGCAGTACTAAGTCAAGGAGTTGGTGACAGAGGGGTAATCATCTACTATTTCTCTACTTTGTTATGCACTTTTATAAAATTCAATTTTGGTCCCATTCTCCACATGTTCAGATAGCTTTTTAATTATATAAATTACTATAACTATTATAATTCTGAGTATAATTAGAAGAAATAACGATGTTAGACACTTCAATCTATATACCAATTGTTCCGTGACTTCCGTGCATAATGTAACATAATGTACTTAAAAATCGTTTTACACTTTTACTACTTAAAAGAACTGTAAATAAGATAGTGTGCCACCTAACTATACTTAAAAAAGTTATCATATGTCTCTTATCGATATCTATAGTTAATAATAAATATAGATTTTGATAAAATCCCACATGATAGAATGTAAATTATGTACTCGAGCTTCTCAAATTTGATTTTCCTAATAAATATCAACTTTAATAAACATTTAGATATTAATAACTTACTAAATCACTCAATAAATAATAGAAAGATTCTAATTATATCTTATTTTAAAATATAATTTTTTATTATTGGTAAAGTCTTTAAATTTTCATTAATTATTTCATATATATCATCACCGACAAAAGACATAGACGTGTAAATATTCTTTATAAAAATCGTTGGTTAAAAACATGTAAAATTTACTCTGCTAGTTTTGGTAAATTAAACCTGATATTAACTTTCTACATATTCATTTTGTTGGATGATTAAACCAATAACTGAATATTATTTTGTGAATATTACCGTTTCTCTTTCTTAAATTGCAATTTGAAAATCTGTTTTTATATTCTATATTACTTTTAAAGAATATGTTTATAGTTTTTCTTAGAAGCTATCTAAATCCTTTTTGGTTTTTGAATTATAAACATGTGTTGTATATTGCATAACAACAAAAACCTCTTAAATTGCAATTAGAATATCTGTTTTTATCATTTTATGTTCTATAGTAAATGAAATAATTGCTTTTAAAGAATACGATTATAATCTTTGTTAGAAGCAATCTAAATGAGTAAATCCTTTTTGGTTTTTGAATTAAAAACATGTGTTGTATATTGCATAACAACAAAAACCTAGAAACAAAAATTGCGTCGTCAAGCATGTTTTCAATATTCTGTTTAAGCATTTGCGTATACAAGCAAAACAATATATTCATAGTTGTCAATCAACTTTACGCATCAACGGAAATATATCTTTTTAGTTTACAAAACGAAAACACAATGTATCACACTAAATAAAATTGCAATATTATAGTGTAATATCTTTAATCAATCATCTATATTGAATTCCGACTACCAAATAAGAGCATTCACATCAATATCTCCATCTTTATCTTTATAATTCACTAAAAACCACTACATTTTCTCTCTCCAATTCAATTAAATAATAATTTTTTATACCTTTATCACTATTTTTCTCTCTCATATTCAATTAAATAATAATTTTTTCTCTTTTCTATTCAATTAAATAATACTTTTTATACCTTTAT
>WOUH02059594.1:0-10722 GCA_009936405.2 Stevia rebaudiana
ATTGTGATAAAAATAAAAGATTAAAATAAAAGTATCATTCGGTCGCAAAAATGGTCATAAATACCCTCTCCATCACCGGATTGTAAAAATTAGAATAGAGCTCAGTTTGGTTACAAAAACTGCAACCAAATTGGTAAATGCGACCGAAATTGGCTATCAACGTAACATAGTTGCCGATTTAGCGACCATATTGCGACCCAAATCATGACCCGACCCATGACTAAACCATGATCCAAACCAATACCCGACCCATGACTTGAACCATAACCCGACCCATGACTAAACTATGATCCAAACCATTACCCGACCCATGACTTGAACCATAACTTGACCCATGACTTGAACCATAACCTGACCCATGACTCGGCCCATGACACACGACCCATGACCCAACCATGACTGAACCCACAACCTAAACCACGAACCGACCAATGTTGAACCACGACCCGATCCATGATCCGAACAATGAGGAGCGGATCCAAGTATACGGTACCGGGTTCACCGGAACCCACCCCGTTCGAAAAAATTAGTAGGGTATATATTTTTCATAAGGTTAAAAAACTGAGTGAACCCATACATATTTTAGGAGTGAATCCATATTAATAAATTCTTCCAGGCTAGTGGTAACGCTCCTTGACCCTTGAGTTTCATTCCCAAATGACGCAAGTTCGATTCTGCCAGCAGTTGTTTTTATGTTTTGTTTTTTTCTTTTTTTGTAAATGTTTTTTTTCTCATTAAAAACGAGTTTTTAGGGTTTTAAGTTTTAACTTTTAGAGCATTCACAGTAGCTTCCCCATCCCCATTTGTACTTTTTTCAATTAAATAATATTTTTTAATACCTTTATCATTATCTCTTTCTCTCTCATTCACTCACAACCACTTTAAAAAACTATTAAAATAACATGATTACCTTTTCTCTCTCATACACCAAAATCCCCATCTTTATATTTTTTCCAAACTTTAGGGGAAAAGCAAACAAAACCCCAAATATTTCTCTCTCCTCTACTTACAACCACTCTCAACCACACCCTAAATTATGCAGGATCCCTCACATACATTTGGGGAAGCTATTGTGAATGCTCTTAACCCAGTAGACTGTCGTCCCTCTCCCTTTCCAAAATTCCAGACCACATCCAATCGACCAATCCTCCACCTCCGACGTCCGACTGTCACCGGCGCACCGCCTCTGGACACCGGCCAACACAACCGGCGACCGCTTCTGTTCCCGCCTTACAGCCTCTCGCTCGAGCCTACTACCTTTGCATCTTTGATCTCGATTTTAGCCATTGATTTGGACATTTGGTAAGTTTGTTCTTTACCAATTATTTTCCCTAATGGTCTAATCTTGAATGTGATTGTGTTGTGATTTGTATATGTGAATGCTAGTTTGCTAAACTTGAAATATTAGTTTGAAACTCTCAATAATTGACTTGAATAATTATTAGTTTTAAGTTATGTTTTGCTGTGAAAAGTTCCAGTAACTGAAATCATCGATTAATCCCTCAATTGTTTATAAAGACCCATGTGGACTGAGTTTAGGCTAGCAAATCCCTCGATTGTTCCAATGTAGATTACAATTCCGGTCCGGTCTTCGGTCTTAGGTTTTCCAGATTTCGGTTTTCGGGTTTGGGTCGGGTATACGTGGTTCGGGTTGGGTAACCGGTTTTGCTCACTCCTAATGATTCATTTCATTACCTCGTTCAGTACATTCTCTCATGCATTCCATTCCCGCATAGATTCCATTATCTCATACCAAACATACCCTTATAGTAAATTAGTGTAACACACAAAGTTTTAACCTATTATTAAATATAAATTAGTGGTAATCAATACGTATCAATGATAGATAATTAGGGGCAAATAATGCCAATTAGTTCAACATGTTTAAATACAATTGATAATGGTTTATACCGGTGTTTTAAAAACCGGTTTGAACCGGCCGGTTCAACCGCAAACAACTTTAAAACCCGATACGGTTTGTTGGACTTTTTTTTTTTATCGAACCGCCGGTTGAACCGGTTTTTCCGGTTCAAACCAGTGAACCGGTTTTGTGGCCAAGTTAAAAAAAAAAAAAAAAAACTGATGATTAGTAAATGTAGGGGCTCAAGATTAAATTCAAAACTAGATTTTACCTTTTAACCTGCATGCGATGATCTGTATTCTAAAAATTGTATTCTGCTATATCCGATGAATAGGGAACCTGCCAAGATCCATCACCGATCAAATCTTTGTCATCGCTGATCAGTACCCCTCTGGTAAGTTTTTGTTTCTGATTATAATTTTTAACATGATCTCAAGCAGTGGCGACGATGCATATGAGATTGATTTTAACATCAATTACTTATTTTATTTTTAAAGAATCTATGACTCTGTAACTCTGTTGTTTATTTTTCTTTCTCAAACTTTATGTGAGCTTCACATACTGAAAATAACAAGTATCCATGTTCAAGATTTTAAAGTTTATATTTGTTTGTAAGTTTTTTTCACTTTATTGATTGAAAAGTTGGATATAATATATACATATAACTGATGTAGGTGAAGAGAAAACATTGTGTACATTGATTATAATCTTGTATCGCATGTTTAAATCAGTTTTGTAATCTTTATGTTGCATAAAGTGAGAAACGGTGTTGGTGTATAAATGTTTAATCTATATATTGTTTTATAAACCTATAGACACTTTTTGTTAACCCTTTCTTTGACATGTTAGTACTTTTGGATTGGTTTTTGAGTTATAGTCTGATTATAGATTGAATTTTGCATTTAATTATTTGGGATAACTTAAAATTTAGGGCTTACATTGACAATAATGAACATGGCGTGGTTTATTGATCAACAATGGATGTATAGAAAAACAAACAGTGATGGGTTTGCTAATATGGAATATTGTGAAAATGTGAAATTGTTTTTGGACTTTGCCTATTCAAACGAAACAGCTGTTGACAGTAGGGTGAATAAGAATGGTAGAACAGTATATGATATCAAATGTCCATGCTTTAAATGCCAAAATGTCTTCTATAGAAGTAGAGAAATTGTTCATAAACACTTACTTAAGAATGGTTTCTTGGATAATTATACAATATGGCATGCACATGGTGAAACTGCCATGAATGAAGTAGGACAATCTTCTACTAGAATGGAAGTTGATGATGATGACTACATATGCATGGTCTTAGATAGCATGCCTCCATCATATGATAATTCAACTGAACACTTAAATCTAGAGTCAATCATAAATAGCCTTATTTTACCATCGTCTAGCTAAAAACAATGATCATTGTCCTTTATTGAACTTAATTGTAACACCCTCGTCCTCGTAATTACCAATATTGTCCATTTTGCCTATGCAAGGAGCTAGCGGATTTCTTTTTGATTTTTGGTAAAAACTTTCAAGTTGGTCACCCATCCTGGTACTACTCTCATCTTAGCACGCTTAACTTATCAAAATTGACCATCAATGACCCTAAAAACCATAATTGACCTTAGATGACCATAGTTTACCAAAAAAAAAAAAAAAATCAATGACCACATCAGGGGTGAGCATGGGTCGGTTTGGTTAGGTTTCGACCTAAAACCATAACCATAACCGATATGTCGGTTAAACAAATCTCTTAACCATAAACGATCGATTTTAGCGGTTTCGGTTAAACGGTTATAACGGTTATAGTGGGTCGGTTCTGGTTCGGTTAACCGTTAAATAAATTTAAAAATGTATATTTAATAATATTAATATCAAAGTACCACTTAATAAAATGATATACAATTTAAACAAACGTTCAACCAAACTATTAACTAAGCAATAAGATCTAGTCCATAAAATCAAAAAACGCCTTTTTAAACGAAGCGTCAGTCGGCCAGATATTATATATTAAGTTATTAACTATTGATACTTGACACAAGTAAAATCTTTGATTCCTTTCTTTAGGTAATTAATTCAAAATTTCAAATCAATTGCAAGTTCGCATGAATGACCTTGAGGCTTGTGCGTCTTATCATATTCGGTCTAATAATTATATAATATATAATATACAATATATATTAATGTATAGGCGGTTTGGTTCGGTTATGGAGGTTATCAGAAAATAGATAACCAAAACCGACCCGCTAATTTCGGTTATCAAAAAAACATTTAACCGAACCGTCAGTTTTTCATTCGGTTCGGTTTTATTGGTTATAAAGGTTATGGATCGGTTAATTCGGTTTTCTGCACACCCCTAGACCACATTGACCCTAGTTGACCAAAATAATTCTAATTGGTCACTAATTGATGCCTATATACTTAATATTTTTTACCACGACTATGAGGAGGTGAGAGAGGTGCGATCACACATAGCTCGTTTTTAGAGGCCTTGTTACTTATCGCATTAGTCTTTTATCCTTTTTAACCCATTGAACCCATGATTCTTTTAGCCTAACTTAACAATAAATTATAAGAACTTAACCTCTATGCCATGACACCTAGTAGTTGACTTCGATTTTTCCATTCTTCCTTACCATATGACCTTACCTCGTGCATTCGCCTTGCAATTCGCAATCCGCAATCACATTTTTCACTATTCAAGTGGCCGAATCCTTCTTGTCACGGGGCTCTCTTTCTAGTCGGACCCAATCATTCAATTAGTTACTGAAGAGATATTTTTCTGGATTTTAAAATTGTGCAGCTTAACCCATCACGATTCATTTGAATATGTAAAAACATCATTTAATACAATATCTGATTTGTTTTATTTATACAAATAACTTTTGTTATAAAAAAATAAACGAATTATTTTTATAAATAAAATTATGATCTAATAAGAGTAAAAGATCATACTTTATATAAAATTAAGTTAATAAGTTAATTAGTAGAATATAAACAATGAGTTTGAATAAAACCTCGTATATATTTTTTCTCTAACTGTTCCCTCTGATTTTTATCTAAAAAATTTGAAAGTTGCGCCCCAAATATATGTTTCCCCAAAGTCAGTTAATTCACGTTCACTTCTCAGGTATCCCACATTCACTGCCTCATCTCGTTCCCGGTCTCAGTTCAAGGTGTTCGTAATGTAAAATCGTCGTTGAGGAGATCAATCGCGCATAACATAAACTCGGTAAGCATCAAACCGTGAACTTAATCTTACTTTTTGTTTATGTATGGCTTTGGTTTTAGACTTACAAACTTTGTTCTATGTATATGCCATGAAGATAGATCTTATATGCCTTTCTGATTCATCGTTTTTTGTAATAAGAATTGTTTATAAACCCTAAGTTTTTTAATCGACTATTGAATCAAAAATTTTGTTAGTAAGTGATTTTCTAATGGTTTGATTCTGGAACCAATAAGGTTATCAGATCCGAATAAACCCTACATGCTTTGGTGTAATCAATAATGCCCACCAACAACAAATAACATAACCTGTGGATTTCATATGGCCAAACTCTGTTTTATAAAGTAATTTTAAATTTGATTGCATATAATATTACTTGATAGTTGATGCTATTCTTTAAGATTGAACAAAACGTTTATCAATGTTTCACATCAATAAAGTGGATCTTCTTTGTTTTTTTTTCAGTAATAAGTTAATGAATAACTAACTGTGTGATGGGCTCATGATGATATTATTTTAATGTATGCAATTACTTGGTTTATAGATTTTATAAATGGTAGTCAAGGAGACTGATTTTAGACACTCATATAAATACCTTATGTGTATGCCATTTGATCTATATTGTTCACTCTTTGTGTGTCTGCAGTTTAATTAATTGCACAAGGTGATTTGCTAACATGCACAACAGACATGCCAATTTAATTGCACAAGGTGAGTTGCTAACATGCACAACAGACATGCCAATTATGCTCCATACCTCCATTGTTGCATTTCTTTTTACGAACCGGATCTGTCATCTGTTATTTTTTTTTTAAACTTCAACTGATGCTATAGACTTTCTTGATTTGTAGTGCTTAGATACTTAATCATATGTTTTGCAGCAATGAACAAATCAAATTCAAGGTATACAGGGTTAGTGTCAAAAAACAAAAACATGCATAGTCAAAATGTACAAACAGAAACAGAAGTCAATGATTATGAGAAAAGTAGGCATTTAAGGATTCAAGAAAACAAGCAGAGAATAAAAGAATTGGAACTGAAAAAGATTGCAGATTCTTTGACTACTTCGGTAGATAGTCAAAAAGTGAAGAAAAGGAAAGTGAAACCAAATTACAATAATGCGAAGGATGTAGACTACATTCCTGATGATGGTGATGATTGTGAGGAAGATCACCAAGAAGTTGATACACGTGTTGAACTATCCAAGAAGGTACTTCGATTTTTAAACTTTTACTTATCTCATTTACTAAATAGTTATTTTCTAATGAACACGATACTTGTTAAAGAAACATCGTTCAAAATATATTGCACCCCTATCCATCAATAAGATGGCTAATTTAGTGAAGAAGAATCGAGTGACACCTCCAACGCCCTTCCAAAAGTTTCCCCTGGATTCTACAACAACAAACGAGAAACGATGTAGACCAAAAATTACCATGGGTGAACTAATCTCAAAAAGGAGATCAGATAGACGACCACATCTTGTTGATGAGGATGATGACGAGGATGATGGGGTTTTTCAAGGTAATGTTTTTGTTGATTTTATTACTATTTAGTTATAAATTTTTATTAATGTATCCTTTATGATTTTACTTGCTAATCGATTAGATGTGGAGCTAGAAGATTTGGTAAATATTGAGAAGGAAGGGGATACTATGATATCTCAAGGTGCGTATGTTTAGTGACTCAAGTGTCTTTTTTTTTCAATATTTTTGTTATTGCTACTTATTCACGGTATTTTATTTCAAATTACAAGATGAGGTTGATGAAGATGAAGAGTACGAAGACTTGGAAGATTTGACGATTGCAAACAATGATTATGATATACAAATGGATAAGAGAAGGGAGGATCTCGAAAATGATCGTGATACAGATCAGCTAGAATTTGAACTACAACGCCACAAACTACAAAAGGCAACAGGTTTGATTTTACTACATTTATGATAAAGGAGCTCATGTTTGAATCAATACTTCAAAATAATATGTTTTTTTAATATCTTTACAATATTTGAGCTAATACAGCAGAACATGATTAGAACCTAGGTTGAAATTAGAGGGTGTATTCTAGTTTTGTTAGTGTCTTCTTTTTTTATGTTACTCGTTTTAACCACTTCTAGCCACTTGCAAAAGATCTTGAAAAACCAATATGCACATGATATCAATAAAAATGTGTTGACAACCCCTAAGCATAAGATAGTATTATTAATCAATTCAAACTTTGCTCAATGTATATATAATCAAAGAATATGTATATATAATCAAAGAATCTGATCAATACAAATAATTAAATTATGAATCACTGTTAAATTCATTATAGAAACCGGTTTGTACTTCTGTTGATTAATAGGTTTTAAATTATGTATTGGTTGCTGTTTAGATAAAGATTAACTAATATGTTCAGACTAGTTAGTGTTGTTTACACACATATCGGTTATATTATTTTTCTTTCAACTTTCAAATGTGTTTTTGCATATATAACTATGTTCATGTTACTATTTTTTATTTGTAACTATTATTTTAGATACTAATAAACTTCCATGTTGTAGCTATCATGACACGTAGTTCAACACGAGGTGGAAGGGGTGGGTTTCGAGGTAATGATCATGGTAGTTCCAGCACCGGCATTGGTGGACGATTACATGAGACGCCGTCTCAACATGAGAGTTGTGATGATGATGATGATGAGTCAAATGTTGGTCGACGAGGACCGGTTGCCCCTACACCGTTACCTGACCCAAGAAATCGCGAGTGGATTTTTATTATCCACGATCAGTAAGTAGATCCATATATTAAAATATTCTTGTATATGTGCATGCAAGTAATAAATGTGTTGAATTTGTTAATTATGTAGATTTAGTAATCAAGAACAAGCTACCCGAACTATTGGAGAAATTCTGCAGGCTATGTGGTCTCATCCTTGGCAGAGTTGGAAAGATGTATCTGAAGATGATGCAAATAGGATGTTTGAGCGTTTCAAGGTTTATGCTTAGAAAAAGTTTTATATTACATTGTCTATAATTTAATAAACTATATTGACATACCTAAAAAGTGACTTTTGTAGGGATACTATCAATGGGATAGTGAGTGGGATGATCAAGTTTATTCTTGCTGGAAGAAGTATAAGAAGGGAAAATTTAAGCATTTATTAAGCAGGGCTCGAAAAAAAGCTAAATTAGCTGCGCGTAAGGCAGGGTTAGAAGTTGGAGATGATTTGTCTGTGATTATGCCATATAAGCCACAGTGGATGAGGAGTGAATTCTGGGAACCACTAGTTCAAAGTTGGAATACTGTTGAGTTTAAAAAAAAGTCTTCTAGAAACAGTAATAACAGAACCAAATCAACCGGGGGTAAACATACTCTTGGCTCACAAACCTATGTTACGCTGAAACTAAAAGCGGTACGAGATGTTAATTCCTTCTTTAATTAAACATAGCTTGTAAATAATAACTTCAAAATATGCATTTTTAGGATAAAATACTTGGGCGTCCTGCAACAGTAGATGAAATTTGGATGCAGTCACACGGGAAGAAAGGGACCAGACCTTTAGATAAACTGTTGAGGTGTAGAGAAGGAGGTGATTCACATGTGGGCGATGATTTAAAAGAGATCGATCTACAGAAGAATGTTGAATGGGTTGACACAAGAGCAAAGGAATCTCTTGTATGTTTCTTTACTATTAATTTTTATCATATTACTTGATATTTATTAAGTGTTGCTAGTATGAAAGCTTATTTTGTTCTTGTGTATTATAGAGGTCATATCAGAATTATGTCACAAAGAAGTATAAAGATGATACCGGAAAACGACCATTGTACGATCAAGACTCATGGATACAAGCTGTTGGGGGCAGGAAAAGGGGTAAATTGTATGGGTTTAGTGATATCAGGGATCCGAATGTCATGATGACAGGAGCACCGTCAATGCCGGATGCTAGCGCTTCCTATTTACCTGCAAGAAATGAAGAGGTATGTTTATTTTATTTTAGTCAAAGGTTTCATTTATGTTCTTGTCATATAATAGGCCAAAACAGTTGTTAGGAATCTGCCATGTGATAAGCTAAAAGAATATTTAACCTATAAACTGAATGAAGAATATATAACCCACTAAAACTCCAAAGTTTGATAGAACATAAAATTCATGCAGAGCCCCAAGAAATAACCACAATTAACCATCATCCAATTAGCCCAATTTAGCATGCATGGTCATGATTATGTTGGTTCATATAAATAATTTACACTGTGAACGCACAAAACTCAACTTAAGCATTACTAGCATAGTGTAAAAAATAATAATTTTGACTTAAAGTCAAAATCACCGATAAACTATTTATTTAGAGTTATTGCAGGACAGGTCTATATAATGACCTTTATTACCAGACCATTTATACTACAACTATAATGCTCACATGCTTACATTGTAGAAGTTCATAAATCATAAAACTTAAACATCAACATGAGTTGGTGTTTAAATGTGTCTTCCAAGTGATTATTTTGTTCTGACAAACTTATATAAATTTATCATTTTTTTTAAACTTCTCTATCCTACTCTAAATCCATATGATATATATTATAATTCCCCAAGTAATTAAAATTATAATCACTTCACCCAAACACGTCAGTTAACTACGACAACTTAATTTCAATAATTAGTTTTTTACTTATCAAAATCAAAAAGAGTTAGGCTGAATGAGCTATTGCAAAAACCCGACTCAAGACCCACTACAGACAACACTGAAAAGAAATTAAATTAGTAAATTTAAACCTCACCCAGCCCAAAACCACAAAACTAACCAAATGAAACTCACTGGATTTGTTACAATTGATATTTTTCTCTTTAAACGGGTCATAATAACATATTATTTGTAATGACTAATCCTATGTTGTTAAAAGCATTAGCCGCACTAAAGGCATTTTGGCCCCGCCCCGGACCTATGTGCTTGGTGCAAAAAGATGCGCTTATAGAAAAAAAAAAGTGGAAAATAAAAACATCTAGAAAAGTCATATATTTCACAAATATGATAAAGTAGTTCTTATATCTAACATTGAAATTATCTACTTACTACCTGAGAATTCCAATGTACCAACAGTTTCAAAGGAAATAACTAAAATTAAATACCAAATGTTTTATATTAACACTAAAAATTCAAAAAAAGTAAATAAATCCTCCTGATAATGTGTTTAACAGTAAAAATGAAAAAAAGAAACTGCATTATTTCTTGTTAACTATAACATTAGTAAAATACTTACGTACAAATTGCTGAAGAAAATAACATCATGAATTGAAAAAGAAACATGGTATGCATTAACATAATTATACACATGAAAAAAACTACAAAACTTAAAGAAAAATGAAAAACTAACATTTTTCCTGACACTTGTTATATGAAGAGTTATTTGTGATATGTCATGATATATTAGGTACAAATGAGTTATTTGTAATATGTCAAAATAGGTACAAAAGAGTTCACATGTTGTGGTTTGGTTTTAATGTATTCTACTAATTATAGGTACAACAATTGAATGAGAAAATAGTGCAACTTCAACAAGAAAAAGAAGCAGAAAGACTAGAGAAAGAAAAAGAAAGAGCGGAGAAATTCACAATGATGGAGAAGATCGAGGAAAACAGGGTTGCAAAC
>WOUH02059655.1:0-10718 GCA_009936405.2 Stevia rebaudiana
AGGAAATGCGTAAGGTAACGCAAAGTACTAAAACATATGAATTATCATCATACTACATTAATATTACACATATGCAGCATACATAAAAAGATTAAAAAATAAAGAAAATTTTGAATAAATCTTTTTCTAGAAACGCAAATATAAATTTAAAGAAGTATAATTTGTAAATTATCACTATACTGCATATACGTAGTATTAACTTTTTTAAAAATTATCATCATACTGCATATATATAGTATTAAATTTTATGACGCAATTTTCCCCTCTTTTCAATATGCCTTCATTAAACTCGTTTGAAAGAGAAGAAAATTTGTAATTCAGTGGTGTAATTCGTTTTAAAAAATAATAACATATAAAGAAATAAGAAATATTTAAAGTTCATTAAGTTTTGTTTTTTTAGTTCTTAAATAAAAAGTAATTCTCTCCTGATCCTTCCCCTAAGATAGCATAGATTAACTTATCTCATAATAACAATTAGTTAAATACCAAATATCAAATTAACATATTTCGTAACAGATTACCTAACAAATCTCAGATTAACACATTAGCATTCACTTCAAATTAACATATCTTTGACCTCATTTTAACGTATCTCAGATTAACAATTTACTTAGGAGTTGATTTAGTCAATGAAACAGAAAAATTTTGTATCAATTACATGGTTTATATAAAAACCACCAAACTTAACGCTTCTTCGCAAGAAACAGCTTCAAGTTAGTAGTTTAGAACCCACCCAAGAAACGGCAAACATATAAACAATGTGTCGTAAAAACTAAAATACAAAATACACGAATGCAACATATTCATTCACACAAACACATTAACACTCTTAAATAATTAATTTTTTTACAAGTCAAACATTATAGTAAGCCGTTCCTGTTAGCTGCTTAAAATCTTCACAAGTTCCACCATGCCACCCAAACCAAAATGACCGATATACCCTCCAATTTGAGGGTGACTGTACCGACCAATTTATAGGTATAGTCACACGCGCAAGAACACGTAAATCAATACCATTGTCCACCTTGAGCAGCAGCAGCAACTTTTCTAGGAACGTATGGAGGTCGGGCCTGTAACCCGTTTCCAGAAACTTCTATTGTTTCTATTTTATCGTTTTTGCAGGCGGATGATCTTCTAGAGTAGGAATTGGCGGGAACCGGGAACTGGGTCGGAGCGGCTACCGGGTTATTCCTGGTAAACCTCCGTTCGATCGCATCGTTATTGTCGTTATATCGCGTAAGAGAACCGATTACTTTACCGGGCCTTGCAGCATTTCCCCCTGGATATATAAATGAAGAAAATTAAGATATGTTTATAATGAATAATATTAATATACATGAGTTTATATAATTTTGAAAGTCAGATGTATTTGAAATTAAAAGAAAAAAAGTGATAATAATAGCTAAATATCATGCTTTTAAAAGATTATAATACAAAACCCTATTTTGGATATTTTTCCACTTAGCCGAGTGCGGTGAAAATCTTCTAAAAGTTTAATGTCTTAAATTAAATTGTAACATTTCTTATGTTCCTGATATTCCAAACTAAAAGAACATGATTCATTGATACATGATATTGTAATGTTAAAAATGTGCAAAACCATCATCAATTTAAAGACATCTATGAAAAAATTAGTTACAATATTTAAAGAAATAATAAAAAAGAAACCAATAAACAAAGTATTATTATTGATATAATATAATAATCATAATAGTAATAATAATAAAAGAAATAATCACTTCTTCAGAAATAGACCAGTTAAATATTTGTTAAAATAATATAGTTTTTAATTTAAAAAATATAGTGATTATTTAAAGGTAACGAACGAGTTTAGCTTTATAAATACTTCTAAAAGCAAATATTAATCTTATATATACATGATTAATAAACTTATAAAAAAGATAATAACGATGAAACCTTGAGGAACTTGTAGAGGAAGTCTGGTCATTGGCATGGGGTTGATCGCGTGTTGCTTTCCAGCTTCTTTAATCGAACAGTTTGATAGATTATTTGTAACTTCTACTGTACCTTGTGTCGTTTCTTTTGGATATAATACACAAGCCCTGCAACAAAAAAAAATTAAAATAAAAGATATTTATAATCTGTTGAAAGCGAATCAAATTGTCTGGTTTAACCGGTTTAAGATTTATATTGTTTGGTTCATGGTTTGATAAACCGAGTTCAATCAAGCACAAGAAGAAATTCAAAACATTTACTTAGTGATTATTGTAATAATAATAATAATAATAATAATAATAATAATTATAATAATAATAATACATTACCTTGGTAATGATGAAGATTGTTGTCTCTCAAGAGGTGCTGCAGATGTTCCTTTGCCATAATGTTCTTCAAGATGAGCAAATTGCTTCTTGAATTGGTCAACAGCACTGTCAAGTAAAAATTAAAAGAAAAAAGTTTTATATACATATTTAAAATGTTAATTTCAAGGAAAAAGATGGTTATAAATACATATTTAAATGAATCGTTGATTAGGGAGGGGATCAAATGAGTACCACTAAAATGTAAGAAAACCGAGAAAACAACTATCAACCAATCAAATTTTTTGAAATGTTGAAAATGTAAAAACCAAAAAAAAAATATATATATATATGTAGCTCACGTGTTTTTTAGGCAAATTGGATATTAATAATCCAAACTATGACACATTGGCTAAAATGATATGACGTATCACTTTGACCAAGTATAATCCCAACTATCACTTTAGTTGTCAATACCAATCAAGCTGATTTCCTCAAACATCCTATCAAAATAATAATTATAAATAAAATACAAAAATGTATAAGCAAAATCAAGTTAAAACCATTTGTAAATCAAGTGGATATTATTGATAATTTTGCTTATGGGATTGCTATTGATAGCCAAATTGATAGTTGGGGTTATTATTGGCCAGTGTGATATTTCGATTATTATTGATCAATGTGTCATAGTTTGGATCATTAAAATCCAATTTGCCTTTTTTATTTATGTAACTGTTACATATATGTAATAATGTATATTGTATGATTTACATATATGTACAAACGTGAGATACATATTTTCTTAATTTTATTTTTCATTTTAGACATTTCGGACCATATAAAAGAGGTTATGAAAAACAAATACAAAAAAATTATGGCTTAGAATTAGTTTTCTCGGTTTTTTCCTAATTTTAGTGGGTTTTCATTTGAAACCTCGCTAAGTTAATTATTTAGATTATAAAAAGAAAATTTTATTGGTATTTTACCCCCAAAATACTCGGTTACAAATCTCACCCACCCATTTTGCCACTTACTACAAGTAAAGTTGTGTTTAAAAACTAGGATATAATGTTTGTGTTTATATAAAAACCAAATATAATAGAGATGGCAACTTTAACCTATTGCACATAAACAATGTCAACCAAAATGTATCTTAAAGTAAAAAACCTTTAGATTGTTTTATTTATAATATAAGATTATTGTTCTAATAATATACCTAAAAAAAAGTAGAAATGGTGACCAAATTTTACCCTATTTAACCATCCGATCTTACCACATATACTTTAATTTTTGTTCCATTTAAGTCACTTAAACTTTTTTTGTTCCAGTTATGTCACTCATTCTTTTTTTTTTTTGCTTCAATTAAGTCACTTTACTCTAAAAAGTGTACCAATCTTATACATTTTTCCTACAAAATTAGATTACCATGTCATTTGAATTTTTTTTTCTTTTTTCTTTTAAATCATGGTGGTTGATTATGTAAATCAAAAACTAAAAATAAAATAAATTTTAATGATGTAGGTAAAAATGTATAGGATTAGAGCACCTCCATAAGTCGAATGACCTAAGTGGAACAAAAATAAGTATGAGTGACCTAATTGAACAAAGCTAAAAGGTGGTTACATTTCTATAACAATTTCCCTATTTCGAAACTTATATTAAAAGTCTTGAAAAAATAAAAATTAAAAACTTCTTTGGTTTGTAATAATTTTCACCGATTTTAGGAAAATTAGTGGTTTTCATTTGATCCATCTATATATATACATATTTTAACAGTTTTTTTAACTCCTGATTACATATATAGTTTCTTTATACCAAAAAAAAAGAGAAAAAAGAAAAAAGCACCTTGGATACATGAAGCTTGTTGGTTCAGCACCATCCAAGTATTCTTTAAGCATTTTGGGATGATATTCAAGAATTTCTCTATAAATCAATTCGCGTACATCTTCTTTCGTAATTCTTCTTCTTTCAAATTCAAATTCCATTTTAGTTACCGGTTGAGCACAAGGTTCCCTCTCAACTTTAGCCAAGTTCTTGAAATATGGATCAGCAAGAGCCTAAAACAAATATACAAAATAACTATCTTTTTTACTAAATTATTTTTTTTATAAAAATAAAAAATAATATATTAATTATTACTTCCTCAGCAGTAGGACGGTCTTTAGGCTCAAATGCGAGCATTTTTTCTAATAAACGAAGAGCAAGTGGATCTGTGTTTGGAAACTTTTGTGTAAATGGAATCGGTTTTTTCTTCCTCATGCTGCTTAAGTATCTTCTGGCTTTCTCATTTCTTATCTGCTTGAGTTAATCAATATTAACAATTCAAAACTAAATAAATAAAAATAAAATATTTTGGAGTGTCATAATAAATAGCTAAAAATCAGATAAATGGTCATAATATGGGCTTTTTATAAAATGTTTCGAGTTAACTACACACATGGTCCCTATGGTTTGCGAAATGAAACAGGTTTGGGTTTTATGTTCTGGGTATTTAGGCTAAATTTTGTTAACTTTTCCATTAAATGACCAAAATACCCTTGTGATGTTCACCATTGGACTTTGACTAAAAAAAAGTCCAAGGGTATTTCGGTCCTTTTACCCTAGGACAACGAGAAAGTTAACGGAACTTAGACTTAATACCCAAACTAGTTACAAACTAATAGCATAAAACCCAAACATGTTATCTAGAAACCTTAGTACTCAAACCTGTTACTTTTTTTAGATTGCATGAACCATCTGTGTATTTGGGTCTTAAAGATATGAGCAATTGTACGTGTGTTTAAAAAAAGTTAATATTTAATAAACAAAATGACAAAAAAAGACATTTTTGGCGAGAAATGAGTAACGGTCTCGCAAATCAAGTTACAAAAAGGGTCAGTAGATTAAATAATGAGAAGCTAGAAATATGTATCAAAAAATTTATTATCAAATTCATCAATGGTAAAGTAAACAAACCCTAGCTATAGCTTCAGGTGACGGGGTCCCCAAAAGATCGGTCATCAAGTCCAACTGATGCACAACATTTTTCCCGGGGAAAAGTGGTTTTCCGGTTAATAATTCTGCAAATATACAACCGATGCTCCACGTGTCTATAGCCGGTGTGTACTGCAAGAAAAAATAAGTCAACCCAATTCAACTGCTCTAACTGGGAGCCGTTTTTATTATATACAGTTAGGGGTTGTTTAGCAAAACTGTGTTGAACAATTAAGAGGTCTGACTAATTAAGATATACCGTATACGCTGTAAATCATTCAACATGTTTTCTAAAACTTATCCATTAAGAAGTTGTCCGAACCATTACGAGGTGTAATCAAACAGCCACTGCATCTTACCGATTCAGAGGTAGCCTCTTGATGGAATCATGGCTACCAAATAGCCCCTTATTAAATTTTGAGTTAATTACACCGACAATACACGTAGTTTGCAACAAGTAACAGACTAACAGGTTTAGGTATTAAGGGTTTAAAGTAACAGATTAGGGTTTTATGCTTTAAGTTTTGTAACGAGTTTAGGTATTAAGGCTAACTTCTGCCAACTATTATGTTAAATTTGGTGAAATGACCAAATACTATTTAACTATTCGAAAATCCAAAGGGTATTTTGGTCATTTCACCCTAACTGAATGGTAAAGTTTGCAAAAGTTGGCCTTAATACCCAAATTCGTTACAAAATTGATAGCAAAAAGCTCAAACGTGTTTATGTAAGCTCTTGGTACCCAAATATGTTACTTTGAGCAAATGTAGGAACCATTCATGTAATTAACTCTAATATTTTGATCTCGAATCAACATTATCATTATCAGTAAAGTTGACTAAATTCAAATTCAAAAAAAATTGGTACCGTTTATTTTACCTTAGAAAAAAATGATCCACATAATTCTGGAGCCCTGTACCATCGTGTTGCAACATAATCCTGCAAACAAATCAAATAAACATGTGTACTTTAATCAAGGGAAATACATTTAAAAAAAATACTAGATTTCTAGAGGTGACAATTGGTCAATTGAAGGCTATGTTTGAAATCTAACAGGTCAACTTGGTAAATTAAAAGATAAAACAAGATACAAAGGTGATCAATCACTAATTGTTCAACGTCAATTGTTTATCTTTGAGCTATACTATGTGAACTTTGAAGTATTATATATTTATATTCATATAATTATATTGATGTTTACAACATTGTAAATAGTAAAGCTAAAAGGCAAGTTCAATCATAACTCATAAGCAATATTTTAGATGAATTAGTGTAACATACAGTCCAGAATATTGCAGTAGGTGTATCATTAAAAGCAACTCTTGCAAGACCAAAGTCACAAATCTTGAGTTTGCAGTCAGCATTCGCCAAAATATTTTTGGGTTTTAAATCTCTGTGAAAAACATTTGCTGCAAAAAAAAAAAAAAAAAAAAACATTTAAAATATATAAAAAAAAATCATTTAAAATATATAAAAAAAAATCATTTAAAAAAGAAGAAAACAATTATACATTAAATGGAAATATTATAATATTATATAACCTGTATGTATGTATTTCAATCCTCTAAGAAGCTGATAAAGGAAGAACTGATAATGTTCTGGTGTTAAATCATCATTAGCTTTAATAACCTGATGTAAATCAGATTCCATAAGCTCAAACACCACATATATATCTTTAAATTCTCGTCTTGAAAGCGGTAACAAGATGTGTTTAATTTCAACAATGTCTGGATGGCGAAGGAGCCGAAGAAGCTTGATTTCACGCAAGATACGCGTGGCGTCGGAAACATGCTCAAATATGTCATTTATTTTCTTTATTGCTACTTTTTCACCAAGATGAGTATCGTACGCGGAGCAAACAACACCATAACTTCCTTTTCCAATAACTTCCTCTATTTTGTACCTACTACCTTCACCATATTCGGTGAAAAAATCCACCTCTGCGGATCCCTACAACATTAAAACTATGACAAATTTAACCTCTCGATAGATATATATATATGTTTCTTATATCAACAATCTAATTTACTTTCTAATACAGTAATACTACATTGTTGCAGATCCTATGATAAATTTGACCTACTAAAACATTATATATATGATTTTTTTTTTTACAAGAATCTAATCTACTCATGATACTATAACTCTGTAGATCACTGCAACATTAAAACTATGATAAATTTGACATGCTAAAACATTAAATATATGCACTAGGGGGTGTGTATTGTGTGAACATGATCTTAAAGAATTAACCAATAAACTCAATCTGGCTCCTCCATTTTATGAACTTACTCTAGGCCCTCCATTTAAGATGTGTTTTAAGCTTGGTTTTAAAAAGCGTGAAGCGTACAAAAGCGACAGGGTCTAAAACCGAAGCGCAAAGCGCAAAAGCGGTGGGCTTCTCGTACGAGGCGCATGGTGTTTATATAAATTTTTTTATACATCTCATAGATTTTTTGCATCACCTACCCAATATTTAGCTATAATTAAGGTTTATATGTTATTTAATGTGTCAATTACCTACATGTACAACCTTTTTAGCAACATGTACAACATTTGAAAGCATAAAAACATCTACTGTCCAAGAAGCGCGCACGTCAGAGGGATTTTTTCCCAAAAAATCGCGCTTTTTGTGCGCTTTTTGGACAGAGTGCGCCTTGTTGTACAAAAAGCCCAGAGGCTTGCGCCTCGGGCGCGCTTTTTAAAACCCAGGTTTTAAGATGGATTACAACTTAAAATGAAGGGTCCAGATTGAGTTTTTTGGTTAACTCTTTAAGTTCTGGTTCATGTAATACACACCTGCATATATATTATTCTTTTAACAGTTTACTATCTAAAATACTCCTAATACTACACCTCTACATATCCCTGCAAGTCTGCAACATTAAACTACGAGAAAATCAACCTCCCGAAACATTGGATATATACACTATTATTTTAATAGCAATCTAATCTACTTCTAATATCATACTGCTAATATTTAAACTATAATAAGATTGACATTCGACATATACTTTCTGTCTTTCTTTTACAACAATCTATTCTACTTCTAACACTACACCTAAGCAGATCCCTCTGCTACATTAGAAAGATTATAATATCGACCTCCTAGAACATTAGATATATTTTTCTCGATTTTTTTAACAGCATTCTAATCTACTTCTAATGCTACATCTCCACTATATCCCTGCAAAATTAAAACTAAAATAAATTTGACCAACCTTCAACTTTGTTCTAATTAAGTCACTCATACTTTTTTCTGTTTAAATTAGCTCACTCATGCTTTTTTTTCCAATTAAGTCACTTTACTTTAAATAAGTGTTCCAATCCTATACGTTTTATTTACAACATTAGGTTACCATGCCATTTGGAATTTTTATTTATTTTTTCTTTTTTTTAAATCATGGTGGTTAATTATGTGAATCAAAAAATAAAAATAAAATTATTAATAATTTTGTAGGTAAAATATATAGATCCTTAAAATAACATGACCTATTTCATTTGGAACAAAATTAAGTATGAGTGACGTTATTGAAAAAAAAAATTATGAGTGACCTAATTGGAACAAAGCTGAAAGTTGGTTTTACATTTTCCATGTCTTTTAAATAAATCTAATCTACTTATAATACCTACATCTTTACAGATCCCGACGGCATTAAAACTATAATAAAATGAACCTCCTGAAACATTAGATATATACACTCTTCTGTTAGCAACAATCTAATCTACTCATAATACTACACCTCTACAAAACCATGCAGCATTAAAACTATGATAACATTCAGCTCATAAAAGTATAAAACATTCGATATATGATTTTTTTTTTTTTTTTTTTTTTTTGACAACAATCTAATCTACTTTTAATACCACACCTTTGTTCATCCCTACAACTTAAAGCTATGAAAAAATCAACCTCCTGAAACATCAGATATATACACTTTTCTTTTAACAGCAATCTAATCTACTAATAATGTTACATCATTGTATCACTGGGTTAGAAGAACTTTTAGTAAAAACTAAGATAAGGTTACCTTTCTTCTCTGATCAGACTGCATCACAGCGGCAAAACATCAAACACCTTACAGGCAACAGTTAAGTTAAATAGAAACAATATTCTTCTCAAACTTTAGATCTCAATACCATAAACCCAAAATGAAGCTGCCAAAAATTCGTTAAAACAAAGAACCCCCAAACTTATTGTAAGCAAAAATTGAAAATTTATTGGCTTTGGTTAGTCGTATGAATGAACTACAGTGTGTAAATTCTTAAAGGAAAACGTTTTCAACCGATGATATCAATGAATGGATCTATAGTAACAAGAGGTCGATGATGACTATTTTACAATAACTATGGAGAAACTGATGATTTTGATTGTATGTATGTATAGATCAAAGAAACCCACTTGGGTTTTTGCTGAAGTAAGTTTGAAGAGATTTTGGATCTAGAGACAGATAAGGGAGTTAGAGTATCTAGAGTGAAACGCGTATGTACGTATATTTGAGGAGAGAAAAATTAAGGATGGAAGTGGGAGAACAAGAGACCAAGAATCTTTACCCAGTATAGACCACATAAAAAACAATTCTTAATTTTACACCACAAAATATTATTATAACTTATTTTATCATTAAACTAGGTTAAGATCCAGTGTAGTACACGTTATAGTTGTTAAAGGCGTAAGGCACACTCAATACGCTTAGAGTGAGCCTTGGGCCTAGGTGCAAGACGTTTAAAAAGCGAGGGCCCGAGATAATTAAAGTGCAAAGCATAAACATAACCTTTTTATAACATTTTTAGGTATTTTAAACATGTTCTAGGCTTATTTAAGGCTATTATATGCTCCATTAGGTTTTCATATATTTATTAGGGGTGCGGTTAAAATACATATATGTATTTTCGTACTAATCGTAGGAGGGCCTAGATTAACGCGGTGGCAAAAATGTAATTATCGTCCTTCCAAAAATAACATTCCGCGTCCAAAATTAATAAAAAGGGTAGAAGCGTCATTTTAAAAATCACGGACCACCTCTAATCACGTACCACGAAATCACGTTCCATATACATAATTACGTACCATAACCAAATATACATATAAATTACTTACCAAGTGTATAATCACGTTCTACGAAATTACAGACCATATACATAATTACGGAGCACGATCAAATAGACACATAAATTACTTACCAAGTGTATAATCACGTACCAAGAAATCAATGACCATGTACATAATTACGAAACACGGGCAAAAGGCATAAATAAAATACAGACCAAGGGTAGAATCACGTACCACGAAATTACGAACCAAGTACATAATTATGGACCGCGTAAAAAAATTCGAAAAAAACATATCAATACCATACTCGAATTAAAGATAATGAAATTCTTTATTTAATGGTGTAATTTAAAAAAAAAATACTGAAACGTAAAAAAGTTATTCGATTTTAAAAACAAAGGTGAAAGTGGGTTTAATTACGGTTAGTTTCT
>WOUH02059736.1:0-10716 GCA_009936405.2 Stevia rebaudiana
GGTTTTATCTACACATTTTGTTTACTACAAATTGCAGGTAATCTTCAAAACATACTAATGGTGAGTAGTTCCCAACATCTAATTCATATTAGATTCTTTCTAATTATTGGAACCGTTTTTGTGGATAGTATTTTGTTGGTGTTGAGCCGGTTGCAGCTCACGTTTTCTAGCTAACAAGTCAGATTGCCCCTGGTTTAGTTGGTAATAGGTCATGTTATAAATGGTAGGGTGTTGGATTACATCCTGCCACGAAGCGCGGGCAAAGAATACCTAGTTATATTCTATAGTAACACTGAATTGATAAAAATAATAAAATAATTGTTCTAAATTTGTTATATATCTAATAGACATGTCAACAAAAGTCACATCTATAGCCGTTACATACATGACATCTGATTGTGTATTAGCCTTTTGCTTTGAGATTAACCGTACACTCCGTTTAACGTATGTGCATTATCATGTCATGGAATGATTTTGATACAAATCATGTTTTTTTTTTTTTAAATATGAGTAATAAAGTGCTATTATAAATAACGAAATGTTATCATAATATTTTCCATTTTTTTTGTAAAAATTATGAGATCCAAAGTGATAGTATAAATACAAGGTGTTATTGTATATTTTCATAATGCTATGTTTGTATATAAATCATAATTTGAGTAGTACACTTTGTTATTTATAGATGTTTTCTGTACAAATAAGGAGATTCAAAGTGAAAGTATAAATAACAATGTGCTATTGTAATATTTTCACTATAAAACATGATTTTTAGTGGTAGCACTTTGTTATTTATAATAACAATATGGTTCTTATGATTTTTATTAAAAATAAGGTTTATATTTAATCTCACTTCTATCAGGTCATGAACGTTTTAGGCTTTTAGTGGCCCATAAAAACCCCATCCTTTTTTGAGGAATCACGATTTTGAATTGTGTTCAATTTACGATGCAAATTTTCCGTGATTTTGTTTCTCTATCTACATTTTAATGTGCAAAATCGATCGTTGCAATTTTTTTTTCAAATGATGAGGTAGGTTTCTCATTTCACGACATTTTTATCTATGTAATTGTGTTGTGATAAGCAAAACTAATCCTGACTTTTATATTAAACCAGCTTAAAACTCGTGTATTACATGGAGTTACATATTTAACAATCAATTTTTTTTATTTAAACGTTGTATATATATATATTAAGTTATTATGTTGCAAATACTTTAAACAAATTGATGTTTGACAATTCTATGTCTCTAAATTATGATTTGAGTTTTAAGATTATTCAATAAAAACATTTTAAATATAAAATTTCTTAAATTTAGTTAGTGATTATACACATAAAAGAAAAGTAAATTTTTTTAAACATAGTAAGCAGAAGTTTTCGTCCCTGGTGTTTGTAAGATTTAACAGTTTTGTCCTTAATGTTAATGATGATTTTTGTTAAAATTGGACTGAAACTGTTAAACATTGCAAACCACAGGGATGAAAAGTACAGTTTACTATATTAAATATATAACATAAATATCTAGATAATAAAATATATATTTTATTTTGAAATTTAAATTAGATCAATATTACCAAATATGTGTTGATAATGATTAGATTAAATAAATCATAAAAATTAAAAAATTAAGAAAATGACACATAATCTTTTTTTCAATGCTTTATTAGAGATAGA
The DNA here is from genome assembly GCA_009936405.2 of Stevia rebaudiana. Taxonomy (NCBI): domain Eukaryota; kingdom Viridiplantae; phylum Streptophyta; class Magnoliopsida; order Asterales; family Asteraceae; genus Stevia; species Stevia rebaudiana. Next base: position 1,672 of record WOUH02059736.1, read on the forward strand.
TCTGCATGGATCAGGGATTCCCATGTTTTTGTCCAAATGATATTTTTTTCTATGTTTTTATACAACTTTCTTGAGATACGACCCTCTAAAAAGCAAAAGACAACCTACATGTTCCAACTAATAATATATATGATAAAACAACAAAGAACCACAACCTCAACTCATTTTGAACCCTACGTCTAAAGTCAAGTCACTTACAAGCACTAGTACGTCCAACTACCGCTCGACTCATTTACCATCAACTATTCAACTTATCACAAATAGATTTAAGATTATACCAATTTGTGTCCTCGTGGTTTACATTGCACATTGAATGTTCATCGCGTCATTTTTGTCTATCAAGTCTGTGGTTTTTAATTTTTGTCAATTAAGTCCCTAAGACTAACATGTTGACAGTTATAGTTAAAACATAAACCGTTGTCGTTATGTTTGGGGGGTATAAACGACATCTTACCCTCCTTAAAGGGATTATTAGCATACTAGCTTAAAACTCGTGTATTACACGTGTTAAATAATCAATACTTAAAACCTTATTATTAAATCATTGCATATATAAATTAAGTTACTATATTGTGAACACCTAAAAAAAATAAATGTTTGACACTTATAACTATAAATTATGTTTGAGATTTTAAAATTATACACTAGAAACTTTTAAATATAAATTCATTAAATTAAGTTTATATTATACAAATTAAATAAACGTCAAATTTAAAACTTAAATAAAGTAAATGCGGTTTTCATTTCTGAGATTTTCAAGACTTAAACAATTTTAGTCCACATTTAATAATTCCGTCCATAAAATTTCAAGTCTTAACAATTTTCGTCATTAAACCTTTAATAGAAAACTGTTAAGACTTGAAATGTTAGGGACGCAAACTGTTAAAACATAAAACGTTAGGGACAAAAACTGTAAAGACTATGTTAGGGATGAAAATTTTTATGACTTAAAACGTTAGGAATGAAAATTGATAAGATTTGAAACGTTAGAGACCGTTTCTGTTAACGGTGGACTTAAACTGTTAAGTATTGTAAACCTAATAGTTAAAAAGTGATCTTTACTTTTTTTAAATATATAAGATAAATACTTAATGAGATAATAACAAATTTAAATTATATATTATAATTTAAGATAATACAAAAAAGTATAAAAGAATTCAAAATATTAAAATATAATTAATTTAAATATTAAAAAATTATAGAAAAATTAAGAAAATGACACGTGACATTTTTTGGAATGCTTTATTAGAGGCAGATGTGCCCCCATCCAAACACAAAACTTCCAAAACGCCCTCCTATCGCCGTTGTCCCTTCCCGCCTCCGATCATCCTCTACGTTAGCCGTCCACCCTTCGAAAATGGTGTGATCTATTACACATGCAATGGGTAGACTAGACGGAAGCTGTCACATGTACGCAAAATCTCCGAAATTTCTTTCGATTGTTGAGGTTCACCCGATTCTACTCCTGATCGTATTGTACATGCAACTTGAACAAATGTAGTCGGAATGCGAATGTATGCCACCAACCACCACCTTGGTTTGCATTAAAGGGTTCCTTTCACGTTCTAGAGCCATTTCATTGTCGATTTGATTTCTAGATGGAGTGTGAGAGAAATAGGTTAGAGCAGGAACTAGTGTTAGATATTGATGTCCGATCATTGATAAAAACAACATTACTATTGAGGTATGATTCAAAGATTTACACTTTGTATGACAACAAAAGTAATGTCTATATTTAAAAGTTCACGATTTGCGATCTTATAAGATTGACGATTGGTTTTATTATTTATGAAAATAAAAGTCGGGGAAATTATTTATAGTGATAATTAAATAGATTAATTAAATAAAGTTTAATTTAGTTAAACTTTAAACATTTAATTGAAAGGGTTATATTTATCAAATGTTGAAATTTAAAGAAAATAATTAAAATTATTGATTATTTGATGAGTCTGTTTGTAAAAGTTACAAGGCGAAAAGTATAAATAGTTTATCAATTTAAACATCAAATGCAAATTCATTCCCTAATTTCCCATTTCACACTCTCTCTCAAAACCCTAGTGGCCATCAGCCACCTTCTCGCTGCCAACCACCACTGTGGGCCATCACCATCGCCGACCACGGTTGTGGTTTTTAGATCGGTTCCGGTTTTTCGCGTTCATGTTAGACGGTTTTGTGATTCATGTTTTCTTGTTACTATCGAGGCGGTTGTCACATACATCGTGTCAATTTGGTTCTCTTCGCGAAATGTCAATTTCTAAACACCCTATGACTTTATACGAATATTTTTTTATTATTGTAACCACATGCTTTCGTTCATGCAAAGATGATTTTGTTAACTAATAAGATTAATTAAGATTTAAAATAGTTTTAAATTAGGTTAGTACGATTCCCAGCAACTAGTACTATAAATGGGGCTTTTTTGTAGCTAAACTTCAGCCCTAAATGAACTGTAATGTTTTTTTTATCATTAATGTTACCCTTTTGCAGCTTGATTCTTCCCTGATTTTGCAACTGGATGTTTAATTAACAGTTGGATGGTGTAATATAAATTGCACCCATGTTTAGCATTTGTCTTAGGTGTATGCAACTATGTTAAGAGTATGTAATAATTGTGTTCTATGTTATCAACAATGTGTTTTGTGTGTCTCTGTGTTATCATCGGTGTAAACATTACAATTGTGAGATGTGTACTATCAAGATGTGTTCAGGAAGGAGAATTAGAAGAACCTTACATTATGCGGTTTGATTTTGGGAGGGAAAAGAATACATAAAGGAATAAGAATCAAAATGCAAGCTCTAAACATTAGGGGTATAATTGTCTTTCTATAGGTTTTAAACGGTCATTATCAATTTAGCTGTGTCTCCAGGGACATAATTGATAAAAATCAAAAACCACAATGAAAATTGACACAGAGAAAACATACCAAGTTGCAGCTTACTCTAGATGTAACTTTACATAATTTTATAAATTATAACTATAAACATAACATAACATATTTTCCCCATCATAATATTTTTCTTTTTGTAACAAAGTATTATTAAATTTATGTGGTAGACACATCAAATCAATTAAACTTCACTGTCGGAAATTCAGGATCAACATCATTTATTAAATAATAGTTTGCCGTAAAAAAAAAAAAAGGAAAATGTCATAGAAATGTAACCAAGTTTGCTTGGTGTTCCAATTAAGGCACTAAAACTTTTTTTGTCTCTTTAATATAACTGAACTTTGATTTATTGTTCTAATATTGTGTAATTACCAGGTCACCAGGTAACAATTTATTTTTTTTTTATTTTTATATTTTCTTTTTATTGATTATGTGGATTTAATAGTCTTATGTGGATTCTAAAAATTGGAAACTAATTCCGATCGTAGATACGCTCGTTCATATTCCGATCATGCTCTCTAACCCTAGACGACATATCTCGTTCATCTTCTGATCGACGAAATCTCGTTCTATCTTCCGATCGTACGACCCTTCATCCAAATAATATAACTGGATTTTTTTATTCAATGAATACTGATTTTTTTTATCCTTTAAAAAAAACATGAATTTTAAATATAAAAAAGTCATGTCATTAAATACAACTTGACACATCATCATTGGTAACCTGGTAATTACATAAAACTAGAACAAATAATGAAACTTCAATGATTATAATGAAACAAAAAAAGTTTCAGTGACTTAATTGAAACAAATGTCAAACTTTGTTATATTTCTACAAAGTTACTCAAAAAAAAAAAAAAAAAAAAAAACATAACAAGCACCTTTTACTAGAGTATGTATTGTTTCACAACAACTCAACCCTTTATTATCTAAATAATATCCCATTTATTACACGTGTTAATAAAAAAATGTTAAATATTTAGTAATGAATATTTACAAATTCTAAAATACCGTTTATATTTTCACTTTATAAAAATTTTGTTTTCTTAAATATTTTTCTTTTTGAAAACTATTAATGAAAAATTTCATTTATTTTAACAAAATCTATGATAATAACATCTATTATAATAATCTTAATTAAATGTGTTAAAAAATGTATAACTATACTAATTTCTAATTAATATTAGTGTTTAAAAGATGGATATTCATTTAATAGGAGAGATACCACCATAAAACATAAGATTAAATATATGCTACAATCATGCCATGTGTTTCTTGAAAACATTCTTTTATTACATCACATGGTATGGAATATGGATAGATAATTTCATTTTCAGTTTATTCCGTAGGGATATAATCTTATTTTATACCCTTAATTTCTTCATAAATGCTGAGTACGTGATCATGCTAGGTCGTTGTTCTGGGGTAAAAAGCCCAAAATGTTTCTCGATCTTCTGGTTTTCCAAGTTTTTTGTTTTCATCGAACATAGCAAACAAATACGTCTTTATAGATCTTCCGGGCTTCAATGGCGTTCCGGTTGTCCCTTTCACATGTTTAATCAAATTCCTATAATAAGTTCCGGCGTGCTCCACCGTTGCCACTGGATTACCTCCCACTGAAGGCCACCCACTCTCCGACACGACAATCTCCACATTCTCGCCACCATGACGCGCTTGAGCCGCGTAATGCGCGTCTAACTTGGCATCAAACATGTTTGAATACTTCTTACCGTTGTCGTCGGTCACAACTGGTCCGGGTGCGGTGAACAATGCGTATGGGAGATTCTTACCCGGGTCACCAAAGTAGGGGTAGATATTGGCAAGTTGTATTGTGCTAGAAGCTTGATTATCGGATTTATAAACCCTTGCACGTTGGCTCTAAACATGGCATGGCTCGGTGGATAAGATGGCACGGCCAAAAGACCGGTGTAGGTGGCGGTCGAAACCTTGATCTAATTGCGTAATGAACATTTCGCATGGCCGGGAGTAATTAAGAAACTTAGGTATTGACGACTTTCTTTATTCGGATCGATTTCATTTCCAACGGCTATTTTAGGATGTTGTTTTTAACCCATGTGTTCGCATTATTTTGATTGGTGAGCGACTGCAACGCGTCGTTTGGGACGCCGATCATGAGCTCGATATTGGTTCCTTTGAGTGCTTGAAGAGTAGGTTGATATGGATCATAGATTCGCATCTTGGTTATGCCGTTTCTTTGGTAAAGGCTAGCTTATCACGTCTCGATCGGAGGGCAAACCTTCGCCGTCGACGTTTCGGCCATAGCAAACGCCTATGGATTGTGCATCTATATTTATGCAATCACCAAAATGTTATTTATCTTTGTAATATACTAATATTATGGATTTACAAACGTGTAAATATATATATATATGAGATGTGTATTATGTGAACCAGCTTTTATTGTGTGAACCAATTAACTTAATCTGGACCACATGTGTTATTTAATTATTAACACATGTGTGACTGATATTAAACCTGAATATTTTAGTAACACATGTGATATCTTATTTCTATATGTTTAGTTTTATGGTGGAGGTTCGGGTACTCCATTCGGCAACATTAAATCAACGGCAACACCACCGCCACCCCTATCGGCTAGTCATCGGCAACATGGTTGCGGTTACTTTTTGCCGAGTCGGCTATGTCCATTTTTGACCGTTGTGGGTGGGATTTAATAAAAAAAAGTGGGAGGGTAGTGGGAGAGTACCATTGCCACTAATAGAGGGTACTTGAGAGAGTAGTTGGAGCATTTGACGTGACATAATTTGATTGGGTAATTTGGGATGGTAGTTTTGTTTGGGAGGGTACCACTCCTTCCACCCTTAGAATGTTGAACTGAGTTTCTAGTTATATATATATATATATTATATTAATACTAGCTTAAAGTTTGTGTATTACATTAAGTTAATCATTGCATATATATATATATATATATATATATATATATATATTAAGTTACTATGTTGTGAACACTCGAAAAAATAAATGTTTGACACGTTTATAACTATAAATTATGATTTATTTTAAATTTATTTATTAGAAACTTTGTATATAAATATCATAATGTTAGTTGATAATTATACAAGTTAAAGAAACAACAAATTTAAATATTAAATAGAGTAAGTGCGGTTTTCTCTCTGAGATTTGCAATACTTAAACAGTTGTTAGACTTAAAACGTTAGAGGCGAAAACTGTTAAGACTTGAAACATTAGGGATTGAAACGTTAGGGATAAAAATTGCTAAGACTTGAAACGTTAGACAATTATCGTTAACGGTGGACTGGAACTATCAAGTATTACAAACTTTGGAGATAAAAAGTACACTTTAGTTTTTTAAATATATAAGATAATACTTAATTAGATAATAACAAATTTAATGATTTTGAAACTTAAATATATTTTAAATTTAAGATAAAATAAAAAGTATAAAAGATATCAAAATATTAATCTAATTAATATAAATAATTAAAAAACTTTTAAAAAATTAAGAAAATGAAACATGACATTTTTTAGAATGTTTTATTAGAAGTAGATATATATGTATATGGATTTAGTTATTTAAACATACATGCGTTCATGATGTATATACAAATTATGAGTACAAGCATAGATAATGTATTTGTTAGAATAAAAAATGAAAGAGAAGAAACCTTTGACTATGAGAAGATTTATAAGTAGAGCGAGTAGTAGAAGCTTTGTTGCCATGACTTAAGGTTTATGAAATTCTCTTTGAGATGCAACCATATATATACAGGAATGAATTACAAGAGTAATCCATATGGTTTGTTTAGATTATAAGTTTCATCCTTAACTTTATTAGTTTTTGTTTTTGTTCCAAGGTTTGCTACTCAATAATGGACTTGATAGTTGATACTAATGGGCATATCCACATATATACCCGGGTATATATTCCGTGAACTTCTTTTATAGGAGGTAGTTTAATTCTTAATTAGATCAATATGCTTTGAGTTGGCTCAAAAGTTACATTGATAAGTTTTCTCTTGAATGGTAGAGTCAAATTGTCCATAGTTATGGTTAACTATCCTGGTAAAATAATAATGAATTTGATATTTAACATTACAAGCGTTAAACATTTAACGTTAAACCTTTATAAAACTAAACTAGGTTTAAAACTCGTGTGATACACGTGAATGAGTATCATTAAAAAATATAAATTTAATAAAATTTTCTAAATAACAAATTGACCTTTTTTAACCCAATTTAATCCAGCAACACATATCATATTCACTTGTCTAATATGCTTAGCCATTAATGTTTAACATTTTAAAAATTACGATACTAATCCTATATTGATAACTGTCAGTTTTTAAGAAAATGAAAGTGTGATTGACAACTTATTCATTTGATGTTGCTTTATTAATAAAGCATTCCAAAAAATGTCACATGGTATTTTCTTAATTTTTCTAGAGTTTGTTATTATTTAAATTAATTAAATTAATATTTTAATATCTTTTATACTATTTCATATTATCTTAAAGAGTAAATTCTCTTTTGCTCCCTGAGGTTTGCTTAAAATAATTATTTTCATCAATTAGTTTAAAAATTGCAATTTTGCTCCTTGACTTATACATTCTGTCCCTATTGGCTCCACCTCACTAAAACACGTTATATTTTTCTGTTAAATGCACGGGTACTTTTGTCAGTTTTTATAAAAGAACTATTGTACTCCTTTTGTATAAATTTGCACATTTCAGGGACCATATTGTAACTTTTAAATTCAATATACCAATCAATCTACCATGTCCCCCACCCAATCCAGACATCAACTCCGACACCGACGTCCACACCTCCGGCGCCAACGTCAACACCTCCTACGCCGACGGCCACACCTCCGACGTCGACGAACACACCTCCAGTGTATCCTCCGACGCCATCACCATCTAACCAACATCCTCATCATCTGTTTAACCATCATCATCTATCTAAGCAGCATCATCTGTTTAAGCATCAACATCACTTCTGTTAGTCGGAACCGACTACAACCGATGAAACCATAGATCGCCACCCCACGCCGCCGTCCGAAACCCTAAATCGCCACCCCACACCAGTGAGTGAATGAAACCCCAGATCGCAACCCTAAATGCCAGTGAGAGAGACGGTGATGGAGATTTAAATTAAAAAATGGATATTTATAATTTACATATTTGGTCCCTGAAATATGCAAACGTATATAAAGTGAGTACAATAGTTCTTATATATGAAATGACAAAAGTACCCTTGCATTTAATAAAACAAAAATCTTACATATTTAAAAAAGTAAACTATATTTTTATCCATTATGTTTGCAATATTTAACAGTTTTATCCCTAACGATTCAAGTCTTTTCAATTTTCATCCCTAACGCTTCAAGTCTTATATTTTTTCATCCCTAACGTTTAAAGTCTTAACAATTTTTGCCTCTAACGTTTAAGTCTTAACAGTTTTCATCCCTAACGTTTCAGATCTTAACAGTTTTCGTCCCTAACGTTTCAAGTCTTAACAGTTTTATGTTAAATGTTTAATAACGCAAATTGTTAAGACTTGTAACGTTATTGACGAAACTATTAAGGGTGGACTAAAATTGTTTAAGTCTTGAAAAACTCAGAGAGGAAAACCGCACTTACTCTATTTAAATTTTAAATTTTTACGTTTATTTAATTTGTATAATTATTAAATAAATTTAAGAAATTTATATTTAAAAGTTTTCTAATGAATAATTTTAAAATCTCAAAACATGATTATTTAAAACATAGTAACTTAATATATATATTTGCAATTATTCAATGATAAAATTTCAAACGTTGATTATGTAACCCTATGTAATTCAATGATAAAGATTCAAACGTTGATTATGTAACCCTATGTAATACATGACTTTGTATAAAAAAAAATATAAAATATACCCCGAAATCTAATTTTTGTGGTATGATTTAAAGCCTTATTTTATTTGACAGAAGAAAACAAGAAGATTTTGATATAGGAAATATCCGCAACAAAGTCTTTCGAGTCGTCTAGTCTCGTCATTATTTGGGTCACGTCCAGGGGCGGATCTATTGTTAGGTTTCGGGTTCACCGGAACCCGTTGGTTTTTAAATATTTAGTAGAAATTTTTTTTTTTAGTGTTAAAAATCTTAGT
>WOUH02059783.1:0-10711 GCA_009936405.2 Stevia rebaudiana
TTGTGAACTCTCAAAAAAAATAAATGTTTGACACTTTTATTACTATAAATTATGCTTTGAGATTTTAAAATTATTCAGCAGCATTTTTTAATAATTCCTTAAATTTAGTTGATTATTATACAAAATAAAGAAAAAATCAACTTTAAAATTTAAATAGAGTAAGTACGGTTTCCTCTCTGAAATTTGCAAAACTTAAACAGTTTTAGCCCACCCATAACAATTTTCGTTCCTAACGTTCAAGTCTTAACAGTTTTCGTTATTAAACCTTTAACAAAAGACTGTTAAAACTTGAAACGTTAGGGACGAAAGTTGTTAAGACCTGAAATGTTATGGACGACAACTATTAAGACTTGAAACGTTATGGCCGAAAACTGTTAAGTTAGGGATGAAAATTTGTAAGACTTGAAACGTTAGGGACCAAAATTGCTAAGACCTCTGTTGACAGTGAACTCAAACTTTTAAATATTACAAACCTCATAGATAAAAAGTGAAGTTTACTTTTTAAATATATAAGATAAAAACTTAATGAGATAATAACAAATTTAAATTATTTTAAAAATTTTAATCTATTTTAGAGTTAAAGATAAAGTTAAAAAGTATAAAGAATTCAAAATATTAATTTAATTAATTAAAAATTAAAAAAAAAATTGAAAAATTGAGAGAATGACACATGATATTTTTTTGGAATGCTTCATTAAAGTTAGATATATATGCGGGGTCTTAAGTAGCAAAGTAAAATTGCACTAATTTCAACGTTATTTTACTTATTTTGTGAAAAAACGTTAAAATCGTTGGGTTAATCAGGCATCATGAGCCGAGGGTCTCATGGGAAGCAGTCTCTCTATTCCTACGAGATAGAGGTAAGGTTGTCTGCATCTCACCATCCTCAGATCCTACCTTTAGCTGGGATATACTAAGTACGATTATGATGATATTTACTAAATATGCCTTTGAGGTAAGAGATTTAATAGAAAGAGGTTACATTAGTGATGCAACTTATTATTCACACAAAGAGTGTTGGGGTATGACACCCTCCAACCCCCAAATTCAATCTAGTCACCTAGATGATTTTGTCGCTTCATATCACATCACTTTTACCCTAATTTTCAACCTTTAACCTCACCCACACACATCCATGGCTTCACCCTCACGAAAATGAAACCGAGCCCCAACCCGATGGTGTAGCATGCTAGCCCGTGAGAGCCTGCCCCAAGCCCAAGCTCCATCCATACCTTAGATACATATAGATCAAACATTCACATATTTATACATGAGATTGTTTGACTCGAGGGTTAAAATAAGTACTTTAACAAACCTTGCCAAAAAAAAGCCAAAAATCATTTTCGAAACATGTTTCATGCAGGCTTGAGGCATTGAATTAGTGGAGAGATATGTGGCCCAAGATTACACCACGAGGTATAGAAAACAAGAACATCCGGACCACATGGCTCCAGTCCCTGTCATCAAGCTGTAGCTCAGACCAAGTAGATTCGAACCACTTACTGGTGGGTGGACCAGACAGTCTAACACCCTAACACCAGCATTATAGGTTTTTACTAGTGGTGGATAGTAAGCATCACCACATGAACCATCAATCTCAACCTTGACTCAACGGTTAATACCATGGAGGCATTTGGTGCCATAGAAACCGTTAACACTTATAGTATGTGTTTCTAATTTTGACATTTCCATACAATAACTAACAAATAATCATGTTGCTATTAACTTTTTTACGAAATGGCTTAAATGTTACTAGTGGTGGTCTGATATAACTCTTCCTACCTATTTATCTTTATACGAATCACATACATTGATGAACAAAAAGTTTCAAAATTCATATATTGAAAAGAAAATGATCATCATCATCGTACTCAGTAATCAGTATATCTCATTATTAGCAAGCTCAGATAGAGTCTGGGGATGATAAAATTTAGACAGTCTTATATCTACCCCGTAAGAATAGCAGGCTGTTTCCGATAAAACCCTCGGCTCATGATGTCTGATTAACAGTCTATCTTCAGGACCAATCCAACGACCTTTAACGTTATTTTCACAAAAAATAAGTTAATATTAAAATTAGTGCAATTTAACTTTTGTCACTCGAGCGCCCACATATATATACATAGATTATATGCGCGTACCACAAACGGGTCGGATTAGAGAACAAAATGATGAAAGCATAAAAAAAATTTTATCATAAATCTTGCACAAGTTTATACTTATGATTTATTTGTTTGTATTGAATACCGAAATAAAGTAGGCCTCTACTAATAATATATTTAAAATAGGAAAATTTCATATAAATGTAACTATCTTTTATCTTTCTTTCGGAATTAAGTTGTAGATACTTTTTTTGTTCAACTAGATCACTCAGATTTATTTTTGTTTCAATTAGGACACTATTTTTGTTTCAATTAGGACACGTTACTTTATGAAAGTGTTTCAACCCTATACGTTGTATAATCAACCATTATAATTAAAAAAGCAAAAAAATAAGATCTCAAATGATATGGTAACCTAATATTATATGTAAAGTGTACATGATTGAAACACTTTATAAAGTAAGTAACCTAAATGAAAAAAAGAAATAGTATGAGTAACGTAGTTGAAACAAAAATAAAAAATAAAAAATACGTGTGACTTAATTTAAACAAAATTAAAAAAAGAGTGAGTTAACGAATGCGCGTAGTGTGGTTAGTGCTTGGTTCGTTTACAAACCCAACAAACCAAAACAAGCGTTTTTCAGCCGAGCAAGTTTCGAGTAGCTTGGTGCCATACCATGTAACATACCCCCTACACGACTGGAATTACACAACATCCTAAGAATGTCTCTGACACACGATTTTATTAACCAGAAAGCATCTTTTATTCATTCATTCATTCCCTTTACATACATGGATTTAGTGACCAATTTATACATTACCCCAAGACACTATTTACTAAATGTACCGAAACCAACCACTACATAAATTAGTGACGAAATCACTACACAAACCAAATTTATGTACAAATACACAAACCAAACCCTAGTCAACCCAACCACATTCACACGTTCTTAACCAACTCATCATACCACAGTCCATGAACACTCCCCGTTACACCCGCCATCACACCCAACACCGACCCGGCTTCCACCACCCGCTCAGTCAAAACCACCGCCCCCACCTGGCGGAGCGCCATCTCCGCCACCTGTCGTCCACGGGTCCCACTACCACCAAGCACAACCCCTCTAGTAGCCATATACACCGCTCGAGACACCTTCACGAAAACCGAGTCCTCCGCTTGCACGCTTTTCCTCAGCATTCGTGCCATTACAAGTCGCCTCGACTCGGTTTTTGTAGGATCGTTGGTTTTATCGAAACGTTCTGCGGTTTTGCTCATAACTTCAACGATCTCATCTAGACCCGCGGTCTCTACATTGTCAAGGATTTGTAAAAGCTCGGTTGAGCATTTTTGTATGGTGGTTTCCATGTCATTGGGGTTTGATATCATTTGTTCCATCATGAGTGTTTGTCGAAGGACTAAAATGCTGCAAATAACATTACAAAGTTAACACAACCCTAATCGATCGGTTCACATGCGAATGGGTAAAAACGCGACTTAATATTACGCGGTTAGACAGCTTACCTGGTAGCAGTGACAATGATCTTCTGGAGTTGAGCTTGAACCATCCTCAACCTGAGAAAGTTAAGCTTCAATGTTTCAGGCAAATCTTGTTGGGTCACACCATAAACATCATTCACCAGTTTCAGCAAACCGAGTCTAACTAGCAAATCACGTTTTTCTCCATTGCACTCTGGGAATTGATTATTATCTGGACAAATTCTTGGGTCAAATTATCATACATACATATATACATAATAAATATACATATTTATGTGTGTGTGTGTGTGTAAATATAGGGTTAGGATCATTTCTAAACTGCGATAGCTTATATCATTATATCAATCACACGTTTTTTTAATATTTCATAAAGAACAGATGAAATAACATATTTATTCACCTCTTATAATATAAAATAAAAATAATGAGCAAATTTCGTTTTTATATTAGTAACATATGTATGTCATGCGAACGTAAATATATATATATATATCCCCTATATTAATATAGATATATAGGGGATGTATAAACAAGAAACCCACTCTCACGCAAAAAACTGTGGAAACCTGGTTTTTACATTAGAAACAGAGGAGATTTTATTTTATTTTTTTAATTTTTTTTAAATCTGCATTCAATTTTATGACTTTTGGTGAAAAAATAAAAAGCGCGGAGTAAATATTTAAAAAAATGACTTCTATAAAAAAATGATATTTTTTAGTAAAATACATATATGTTAGATACGTAACATGTCTGAACACCCATGGGTTACATATGCGAACGTTATTTTTTTTTTATCTTTTGCAGATTCTTTTAAAAAAAATTCCTTCAGCGCTTTTATAATTTTTTTTTAATAAAAGAAAATGACGAAAATGGGTATAAAACCTACCCTTTTTTTTTCGTAAAAAATAATAATGATTTTTTTACCCTATATAGGTTTTAAGTTTTTCTCGTTGAAATTGGGTTTCTATTTTATCCATACCCTATATATATAACATGAAAAATTACTTTTATGGTTTTTTATATAGATATAAATAAAATAGGAACTTTGAAAAAATATAAACTACTGATAGGAGTTATGGCAGTTAAGAAAATATTTATAAGTTACATTAAACGAACCGTATCAACGTATAATTAACAAAAGATTTACCTGCAGTTTCTGTTGCAGTTGCGACGGTTGAAGTTTGCAAACCACTAGAAAAGCTGCTTCCACCCGTTCTAAGAGTAGTGGAAGGAAGCGCGCGCTTTTCTGATGGCGAACAATCTTGCAACCCTGAAAGAACCCGTTTATGATCATTCCATTCTTGATCGAAGGTGGGGCCTACAGACGAAAGCCACCTCAAGGTCAATGGCAGGCGAGCCGTTGCTTCAGACGGTGAACCAAACCGCTTTGCAAATGCTTTTCCTAGATACTCCAACCCAGCAGGCCCCTTCAGTAACGGTTCCATTATCTTAATACGCGCATTACTGATTTCTTGCTTCAGCTCCTACACAAATAAGGGTTATTGAGAAAAAAATTTGGTAACATAATATTAATAAAAAGAGATACAAACATGAAGCGCGTATAGACCTGTATTTGTTGCAGGACGAACCGTAAGCCCTTAACCAATGCTATAGCGTGCGAATGGTTAGAATCATCTGATTGGCATATTTCAGCTAGTTCACTTAAAACTTTTTGGTGAGCCTCTTTGAGACTGCTTTCATTTGCGGGTGCCGAAGACTTTTGCAGACTTATTAAAGAAAACTCCATAATTTTTCCAAGATATTCCATGTCTAAACTCCCAGAATTCAATAACTACATACAATAAGATGCCAACAAATGATTCAGCAATTTAAACAAATAAAAATAATAAATTAAATTAATAACACAATGAGTCGATGTGGTTAGCAGAGAGTAACATGTTTGGGTTTTATGCTTTCAATTTTTGTAGCGAGTTTGGGTACTATCTTTAACTATTTCGTTAAATTATAACAAAATGACCAAAATGCCCTTTGACTATTCATAAGTCAAAGGGTATTTTGGTCATTTCATTATATTTTTTATCGAAATAGTTGGTAAAAGTTCGCCATAATACACAAACTCGTTACAAAATTAAAAGCATAAAACTCAAACATGTTACTTTAAACCTTTTGTTTTTGACAAACAACACGTTCATCAGAGTAATTAGATCTAATAAATAGTTAAGAATATGTGAAGAAGAAGACATTCCTGTTCGTTTACCTGAGAAAGAATAACCACATCAATAGTTTCAATAATCTCTTGTTTCCAACTCTGAGGAGCCATTTCACAAAGTTCATCCCTCACTTCCTTCATGAGTTCAACAACGCGATCATAATTATCTTCTTGAATAGATTCAGTGATTCCATCCCAAAAAGCCTTTTCCATCGTTTCTCGTACCTGTGAGTCATAACCCATAAGGGGTATTTTAGGCATTTTACCACTGGTCAAATAAAGAAACAGATAAACAAATACAAACTAACCTTGACCAATGTCTGGTCTTCAACAGCATCATTGAATTTATTAACAGATGAATAATAATGCTGCCCATGAACAAATTCATTCACAATCAACTCATTCTCCATGTTGACCATCTCACCAGAATGATTTGACCGACTTTCTGGAGATGATCTACTAGTAGCAGAGGGGCGCACATCTTTGACCAGTGACTTGGAATCACCATTATCATCTTTAAATAGGGCACGAACCACACGGTTAGGTTCTTTTTTGGTCCTTTTGTCCGAGTCAGCAGTTGGGGTTGCCAGCAAGGATGAAGACGGTGCGATATGTGGAATCTGTGAACCAACTGGGCTACCGTTCTCCATTGCATTAAAATAAGTTATTCGCGTGTCGGATAGCGCGTTCTTCATACGCTCTATCCCTGCATCTCCACTCAAATGCATCACTTTTTCCCTCAACAGTTTCTGATCCTCTGTAACCTACATTTAAATATTTGATACATCAATTATTTATAGAGGTAACTTTATAAAATAGTAACCACATTTTCAGAGTGTTCCACACTTCCACTATAGTCATCCAAAGTTTTTTGTCCCTTAAAGTCACTCAACTTTCACTATGTGTCCCAATTCTATTTAATTTGTTGAACATATTTAAATTTTTTAAAACTAATTGATGGAAAAACATATATGAAAATTGTTACTATTTAGTGATTCTTTTTCCTTTCAACTTAACTTAAATTTAACAATCATGAAACTTTGTTATTATTTCATGAATCTGTATTCTTCACAATTAATTTCTACTTCAAGTAAATTCGGAAAAAAAAAATCATTTATTATTAATCAAGATTCATATTTGTTTTATTTTCCTCATTTTTTAACAAATTTAGAAAGATTACATAGAATTGGAGCTTGGAACACCTAGTGAAAGTTGACCAACTTTAGAGGAAAAATTGAGAAACTTGGTTACTATTTTGTGAAATTTTCCTTATAAAATATATTCTCCATTTTTTCATTTTTTAAAGAGAGAGAAAGATTTAAGGCCATTAATAAAAACCTGTTTCTGAATAGCTTTCATATCATGTGTAAGATCAGCATCATTATCTCCTTCAGGTGTCATTTTACATTTTTGCATCATAGATATTTCCATCTGGCATGCAGCGCGTACCAGATCCTCTTCTAATGACTCAGCATCTTTAACCTTCCATACCACAAAACTATTCAAAAACACGCACCATGCTGAATCAAAAGCCGCCAGCTGTGATCTAAACACGGGTCTATGACTCGAATCTTCACCAGATTTTTGTAATATTATATTAATCAATAACTCAAATTCATGAACAAACTTCTTAGCTGACTCAGCTAAAGCAGACTCACGTTCTCCTTGACCACTAAAAACCGCGTCCGGATGACCCAAAATCATATACGCGCATAACACTACTCTGACTTGGTACCTTGACAGGTTAACAGGTGTCTTGGATGCTGATCTGGCGGGACCCGGTTTCTTTGCGTGTCTAGTACGGACCGGGGTTCTGGGTGTGGTTCTCCTTTTGGGTGAAGCAACGCGTTTAAGGAGGTGATCGATGTCGTTCTGACCATTGAAATTCGTTCCACAAGCGGTGCTCACTAAAGCTTTGTAACGGATCTCGAGACGGTCCAGTAAAGCTTTTGTAGTCTGAAGTGTGGAGGGTGTTCCAATCAGGAGGGCAAATTGGTCAAATGGCATTGACTTTACATGATCTTCATTGATGTTTAGAACGGAGTAATTTTTGGCTAACTCAAAGGTGGTTTTCCTTTTGAGAAATTTCCTCCAACACCTAACAGATGTATAAAAATTACGCATTCAGCAAACATGTTTATAAAATAAAGCCACAAAAGGATAAATAAAAATGGTATTACATATCCGATATGTATGTCACACAAAGGTCAAAAGTCGACTTTTAGCACATGTACCTTGCTAGTTTTCTAGAAAGATCATCAGCTTGTTTCTGCATTTTTTTGTTCCAATTAGCACCAACAGAATTATGTAACTTTGCTCTCTGCATCAAGTATTCTGCTCGCTGCCTCTTTGCCTGTATATAGTTTCAAAAATAATATTATTTTAGTAATAGTATAATTTTCTAGATGAATGACTTGAGAAATTTTATGTATTAGAAATGCAAGTGTGGCGATTTTCAACCTTTGATCCGTAGGTAAATAATTACCACAGTCAAAATGAGCATCGAAAAAAAAAAAGACCAACATACCCTTTGTAATTTATCTTCCAAACTCTCTCTTAATCTCCTTCTTTCAATCTCTCGTTGTTGAGAGACAATTTTGGCTACTTTTCTTACTTGTAAAAGTCTTGCATGCGCCTTTTCCATGTCAGCTTCTAATAATCCCAATCTTTTCTTCTCGGCAGCAGCCCGTTTTTGAGAAATTGCAGTACCAACGCGTTCTTTATATTTACTCTCTCGCGCGATTCTTCTTATTAAAGATTGAGATGATCTTTCCCTTAATGTCGCCCTTCTTTGTTTGTAAGCTTTCAAGATTCTCATTCTGTTGGTTTCCGCTTGTCGTACGCGTAATTCCACTTTTGTCCCTAACTCTGCGCATTCCTTTTTGACACGCACTTCAACCCCAGTTTTGGCTGCTTGCCTTAACTGATCGAGTTTAGCCAAACGCAACTGAGCTTTTGCTAAGATGCTTGATCTGATAGTTAAAAAAAAATATTAATAAATTTTGTAGACAAAAATTTAAATTAAATAAAATTAATCTGAAGGCGGTTCAAAGAGAGGATGAAGAGGAGAGGTTTAACCAAATACACATATTAATTAGTTAAGAACAATATTATTAAACAAAAGCTGCTAAATAGTAGGTGCATAGTGGATAATAACCTAAACTTCACATGGAACAAATACAACCTTGTATTAGCAACTATAAAACAGAAATATGTCGCAATCAAATGTCACCTTCAGAAATTTTAGCTTGGTAGGTTTAGGATAATAATTAATTTAAAAAAAAAAACAGAAAAAAGATGAAATTGTTTGGTGAAATTTACCTTTTCTGTTCAGCAGCTAGAAGTTTTGCCTGAAGCCGTTGACCGAGGTTTTCTTCATAAGCAGATTGTGGAGGACTCCTGGGCTTCGGTCGCGCCTTGCTTGATAAATGTTCATAAAATTTCTGAAAACAATCAAATTAAAAAAAAATTTTAAAAATCAGCAAGTCAAACTCATATCACCTAAGAATTATGCCAAGAAAAAGAAAGATTAATCATAAATTAATACAACTTTTACGAGGTTGATTAGTTTATTAGTAAAATTATTGAAGAAACTCAGTTCCGGATTATCTCGTCTTCTTTTCAATTGTTTGAATGTCAAACCACAAAATTTGGACTGATAAATTCACCATCGGTAAAGATTATGAAGCAACTACCTTACCTAACTTTTGGACAACCTTCAAGAACAAAGAGAAACTTACTAAACAAAAGGAAACATAGAAGAAAAGATGCTCACGTAACATGATGAATAAATTTTACTTCATCATAAACTTGTAATTAAGATGATAATCTCCTATTACACGCTCCTAATCAGTAATTAGTAAACTTAAGCACATGTTTGGTTTTGCGTACTTTTCAAAACAAACCACCTCTACATGTTTGAAGTTTCCTCTTCCACAACAAAAACAAAGATAACTAATAAAGAGAATTACAAAACTTGTGGAATTCAAGACTCTTTACATCTAAAAAATTTTAACTTGCAATTTCAGCAAATATTTCGGATAAACACGGACGAAAACAGAATAAATCCTGATTATTAAACTGATTAATCAAAATATTTACAAAAAGGACGCTAAACAACCTGTCGACGAAGATCTGCATCGCGAAGCTTAGCTTCAATTTCTTCAACACTAGACGGAGACGCCTTTGTTTCTGTGAGTCTCCGGCGAAGCCTCGGCGGCAAAGTTGGAGGCGATGATAGGCCTGTACCGTCACCGACCGGAAACTCCATCGCAACTCCGACGGTCTCCGGTGAAATATCCACTCCAACCTCCATCGATTACTCTAAATCAACGACTATTACAAATCAAACCGAAAATTAATTATATAAACACTTACACAACCGATCAATCACACTTTCACTGCTTTTAGAACAAAGTTTAATAGAATTGATTTAGGAATTTGTGTGTGGATGGATATACGTAGTCTCTTGAATGCACACGCGTTGTCTATGGAGGCGTATGTATATATAATTATATATAAATATATTTATAGAGAGAGAGTGTAGAGAGAGAGAGATTAAAAGGAGATGATGATTCTGGAATTGGAGGGGTGAAAAGAGAACAACTTTAGAAGGGAAATACATGTTACATATTGTACCATTTAGTATTACATTCACCAACTTTAACCCCTTAAGTAAACTGCTATTCGTTAAAGACCTTTAATACTTCTATTTAAATTTTCAAATATTTGATTAATTGGTTAATGACTCGTACATTTGTATTAAACCAAGTAATTTGTTCTTATCTAATTAAAATATTAAATAAGTGACAACAATGGATACAAATTTCAATTAAAAAAATGGTTTATAAGCATTTATAACTAGGGCTGTAAACGAACCGAACGTTCAGCGAACAGTTCGTGAACCGTTTGGCGGGAAGTTCGTTCGTGTTCGTTCGT
>WOUH02059833.1:0-10708 GCA_009936405.2 Stevia rebaudiana
TTTAACTTGAATGTACGGGATAAAAAAAATTTTTGGAAAGAGGAGACCCCTAGCCGGATGGGCTAGATCCGCCACTGGTACTTTTTATCTTTTCAATCATTATGTGACAGTTTTTTTTAACGGGAGGAGCATTTTGAGAAGTTTCTAAAACGTTGGGGACCAAAAGCATTTTTGAACTGGACTTGATATAGAGGGTAAACCTCAAGACGATTTTAGCATTATACTCTTGTTTATACGTTGACATGCCTAGTCAGCTTAAAGGGTTTAAGTTCGTGGACTTATGCACTAACATTAACAACAAAACTTTTACAAATGTTTATATGATATGAGCATTATGTTTCTATAGTTTATTCTGGATGACGTGTTAATTGGTATATTTTCTTTTCAAATGAAAAATGCTTCTTAATTAGGTTGCATAATATAAGTTTGAACCGTTTGGTAATCAGTGATACGTTAGGCCTCTTTCCATGTCAAGTAACGTATTTTTTTCGTTTTTCAATGCAATTAGTACGTAGAGTCCATGTCTACTCATCTTATTAGAATAGTCACTTTAATATCAAGAGGGTGTCTTAATTGCACTTAAATAGAATTACCCTCCCTATAAACTTCTTCTGAAAATAAAGTCTATCCTTTCTGGTGAAAGAAGAGACCGACTATTTCTGATGGTCTCAAAAGATGAAAAGAGGATATACAAATAGAAAGGAGATAAGTAATTTTATTGAATATTATTGTTACTGCAAACAAATGAGATAAAAACAAAGACCAAAGAGGCGAATACTATCTCCAACGAGGGAGGATATGGTTGTCCATGGTTCGATGCAAAAGAAAGAGAAACAGTTGGTGAGGACGTGGAAGAGAGTCGCCAGCAATGGCAATCTTTGTTCACGTACTATTTGTGACCACATATTACACTGCAACAAATATAATAGGCAACGTTTTTATCTATGAGATAGATATTGGTAGGAAGGCGTACATAACAGTCAGCATCGGTAGCGGCATCTACAGTTACGCGAATATTTTGACTAGCTATCAATAGGTTTATACTTGTGTTATGTGTTCTAACATTAACTGTAAACTGGTAAACTATTTTGACGAACTTAACTTCTTATAGTCATTGACTCATTGGTTTATACAAACCTGTGAACTCACCAACCATCGTGTTGACACTTGTTTTTTTAGTATGTTTCTCTGGTCTCTCTATTGCTTTGAAGCTTAGCAGAAGCTGCAAAGGAACTCAAGGCTTACTAGTCATTTGTATTCTTCTATTCTGCACTTCTTACTTTTGTAATAGTGTGATAAGCATAATTCGCTTTCGCACATTTTAAACGCTTCCGCACTCTGTAATGTATAACTCAAATCATACGATAAATAAATTTGTTTATCTTTGTATGATTGTTTGCTTAATTAATGGACTGATCCTAGCCATGTCACACCCAAATGTAGGTATTCCGGAGGACGAAAATTTGGGGGTTGTGACAAAACCCTCTCCCCTCCTCAGGTTTGAACCGGTGACCTCTATTCGAGGTGCACTTTCTCCCCATCACAGGAAATTGCCCAGAGCAATGTCTGGACAAGATTTTAACATGAGACCTTCCAAAGGGAGAGCCCCGAGTCCACACTTCATCCTAACCACACTTGAGCTAAAAATCATTGGTATCAAATGAAATAGATGGGCGAGTAGAACAATTGCACCAATAACTGCAACGACGACAACAAAAACAAGACATGGAAAGGGATCACGCAATAGAAGCAAAGAACCAAATAAATGGAACTACGTGCCCTTTGGGAACGACAATATCATAGGGAGCTGTAACTACGTTTGGTTGGATGTTACGTTTAATTTGATTATTTTGGATGTTTTTCTAAAATGATGCGTTGATTTGGACAATTTTTGTTTGTGTGATATGTTATGTATATTCATTCATGCTTACAAATATTTAACATGTTTGATACTTCTAACAAAATGGGATATCTTAATTGTTTCTCTTTAATATGGTAAAAGCAGACGGAAAACTGGAAGTTTTGAACAACACCTTTCCTGACGACTTGTCTTGAGCATAGCAAAGGTAAAAATATTGTTTTTTGTATTCCCACTTATACTGACTAAATGTTGTCAGCAGTATATAACAAGATTTGTTTTTCCTATATTTATATTTCAACTTATCTCAACTAATTAAAAACCGTGTAGGATGGTAAAAATGGTAATTTCTCTTTTAAATTGTATTTCAACGTATCCCGACTAAATATCGTCAACATAGGTGAGGCTGTTTTCACCTATTGCTACAAATCTATTAGGACGAATTTGTACCAACGAGGTGTCGTGAGTCGTGACAAAGGTCAAAACCATCTATATAGAGACGAAAAGTAATCACAAAAGTTTTGAAAATATCCTCAACACATGTTCTTTCAGGTGTGGTGTATAAATATGTGTATGTATAAGAGAGAAACTCAGATATACCATTATCAATTACCAAATCATTTTAGGAACCAATTAATTTGTTATGAATAATACTTGTAGACGGTCAAATCGTATAGTTTGGAAAGTAGAAGGGGGTTACGAGTAAAGTTACCTAACTCTTAAAAACTTAGGTATTGAAACTGTACTTAATAATGAACCGTTTTTGTTTTCAGGTTCAATGGAATTAAGCCAAACTAAAGCAGGTTGCAAACAAACAAAAGTTTTGATGAAGAAAAGGCGGTTACCGGATAAAAACGCGATATGGACGCACTATAGAGGCGTTAGACGAAGACCATGGGGTAAGTTTACTGCCGAAATAAGGAACCCAAACAAGAAAAACGCTCGTTTGTGGCTTGGTACGTTTGATACACCTGAACAAGCTGCACTGGCTTATGATAAAACTGCTTTTAAGCTCCATGGTTCACAAGCCAAGGTTAACTTCCCTTTCTTGATCGGGTGCGATGATGATGATGATCAGTCCATTTTGCCACCTCTAACACCAAAAACATCGCATGATCAACCGCATCAACCCACATCATCTTCCATGTCTTCATCTTCATCTTCCATCTATATGAACAAGGTGAATGATGATCATGACTCTAATAAAGATCTTCAACTCTATACACCACCAAACACAACATCATCTGGAGGTAATGAATTCTTTTGGTCTAGTTTTCTTCAAAGCACGATGCAGTCTCCATCATTCAGTGGTGCTTCTAGTGACCATGATTCAATGGTGGGTTTTCAAGAAAACACAGTCTCACCGGAGGAACTTCGATTTCCGGAGGTGGAACTGCCGCCAGCAGTCACAACCGATGTTAGATCGTCGGTGGTCGGAGCAGTTCATGACACGTTTTGGGACTTAGATATCGATACATTGACAAATGATGATTTCCTTCTTTAATTAGTATTTAGAAGATTTTTCTCATTGAATGTCAAGAACGTTGTTTCAAGATTCTATACATGACGTAGTTACCAGTAATTCCATGTTATTTACTATTTTCAAGGTCGTATGTGGGTGTCTAGGTGTTATCGTGTTGGGTTAACAAATTGGGAGTTGATTTGTTGAATTTTGTAACCCGTGACCATATATTTATTTGTGTCAAATTTTCAACTTTAACTAAAGTAGACATAAATTTGTGTCAGCCTAAACATTACTTGTTTAACCCGTTCATCTAATTAACCAAATAAACATTACTTCTTGTTAACACGTTTTTAGCTTTTAAGCACATTAAGGATAAAGTGGTTAATAGATGGATAAGAGATAGTCAAGCTTGTTTTTTAGCAAAATAAATATTAATGATAATAAAACAAAAAAAAAAATTTAATTGTCACGCCTATCTGGTAGGCTTATCGGCTTCTTAAAGTAGAGTTCCTGTTTCTCCCAACCACTTCTATAAGCGATTTTCTTGAACGGCTGGTTGGACTAGGCAGATGCTTTTCTTGCACTCATTCTCGCCAACCGAACTAACACCAAATAGGCAGAAACCAAATGAAATCTGTAAACCTTTCCCCCTGCTCAGTTAATTCGAACTCCTGACCTCGTTGAGGTGCAGCTTCTCCTCGTCATCACAATATCGTTGGGCTATGAATCCAGTGGTACCACTTCTACAAGTTAGATACGCAAAAAGTATCCTGGATTCCTCTTAATTCTTCTGTTATTCTTGCAATTATTTTAAATTGTCCAAGTGTACATTGGGCATAACTTCCATCTCTTGCCAAACTTACTGCCCTCATGAAACCTTTAAAATGGCAAAATCACCAACTTGAAACTCAAGAGGTTTTCTTCTTGCTCTTACATTCTAGTATGTTCTATCTTTTATCTGGATTCTTGAATGATTTCCGGACCAGATAATTAATGATAACTAGGTTTATACTGTCCGCGCGTTGCTGCGGAGGGTATTGCAATTGAATCATTTTGATAACACCATTAGAAGATATACTTAGTTGTTTACATAGATAAAAGTCAAAATGGTCATGCAGGTAGATACCATATATGTTACAACACACTTGTATGCAAAATAGATGTTGCTGGTTTTGGAGTTAGATTCTCCTCATAGATACAGTATAAAACCGTTGTTTGGTAGATGTTAGGATTGATTCCAGTCAAGCTTGTTGTATGTACGAAAGCAAGTTTTTTTGCTGCCAACAAAAGATGTTGTGTCTTTATGTTTGGATTTGGTTATTTGGCTTCTTTGTTACACCTGCCTTGCCAGCTGCAAGTAATACCCAATTATAGTTGGGGAAGATAAGAATAAATCCCCATAATGAATGTTTCTAATACTAATGAGGCTTTTTTTTCTTAATTGATGTAAGAGGTTGGAGTTTCTTATTTGTTCAGTTTGATCCCAATTACCAGAAGTCAACCATGTTTATGAATTAAATAAAAATTGTACAGAATTGTATACAAAATATGAAACCAATAAGTTAATTATGAGATGAATCGTTAGCAAAGAAAAGCAGCAATGCCTAAGCGGTTTTAAAGGATACAGTTTCTGTTTTGTTCAATTTGATTCCAATTACCAGAAGGAAAACCATGTTGATAACTGAAGCAAAAATTAAAGAAACTTGTGGTTCCATTCAGTGGTAGGATTAAATGCTTCTAGATCTATCTTATTTTGAACCAAACGGCAATGAGGTAGAAGCAAGCAAGAAAAGATACATGTGTTGTGCCCTAAATCTTGAGTAGATGATACAGACTTGAACTCTCATTTCCCGTGCGCAATCTTTGTTAAGTAAACTCACCACTAATGACATAATAGAAAATGGATAAAGAATCCAAAAGCAATAGCAAGTCAGCAACACAGAAAAAATGCATAAAGAAACATCCAAAATAAAATACAACCAATAACTATGCTAACAACATCCTCAAAACTCAAACCAACAACCGATAATATACCAAAAAAAAAAATTGCTTAGGCATTGCCTACAAGTTAAACAACAAATAATAAAACAAAAATTGGAAAAGGTTTGATTTAACTACATGCAAAGATCATCCCATACTTATTACAGTCATTTAAACTAAATGACACAACATCATCATGTAAAACAGATAAGAATGACGCAAATGTATATGATTTATTACGAATTATCTGCATACCTTCTATTATCCACTCAAAACATGGTTTGCCATATTAATTAAACTAAAATCAATTTTATATCATAAACTCTGCTTCCTTTCCATCTTTTTTGTCATTATATTATCAAAAAGGGTGTGTGAAAACACAGTTCGGAAGCAACAGTAACGTAAATTATAAAGTTCATACCGATTTGCTAGTATGCTAAACATAAAGTTTTCCAAGTTACTGTTTGACCCAAATAATTATCAAGTATGCAATACTATCAATAAAAAGATTCCTTTTTGTTCAAACCTCAAATCAAACTCATTCTAAGTGCTTATGTAACTTTGATTTAGATATGCACAATGATCACTATCAAAATAAACACCTAAATACCTCCTAATTTGAGCTGTAAGCAAGCTCTAGTTCACCTAGTTAAAACTCCAAACAGTTGCAATTTCAATGAAGAAAATTCTTCAATAATGAACTTCAAAAGAGAATTACGTGAACGTATCATACATAGCTAATGTTACAACATTCTAAACTAATTGCATTTCATCACTAAAAAACTAAAGACTTTAATTTTTGGTGCATGCATACGAAAAATACCTCCCTTTCATAAGCTGATTTTTAAACGTATCACAACTGAAAACGCCCAATTGAAAACCTAATCCTTCTAAAGACTATAAATTCTTCAAAAAAAGGCACTAATTGTGGTTATAGAAGTTCATATGAATGCTACGATGTAAGAAAATGAAGAACAAAGACTTAATCAAACATAAAACACATGATTTCAAATAACAAAATTTATGAACATTTTTTATAAAGGCGATTGTAAATTTGGAATTATGGAACCACGAAGCTGATCTTTTTAGAAGAGACTCTTTAATAGCACACTTACAGAAGGAAAAAAAAAAACAGAGGGTTTTAGAGAGAGAGCGTGAGAATCGAACATGTAGAAAATCCGAAAACCATCAAACTTGGTGAACATTCGACAACAAAATACCAAATAAGTCATTAAGATCAAGATAAAAACCACAGTCGGCGTTTGCTTTGTTCTTTCCAAAAAATAGCGCTTTTATGAACTTGAAAGAGTGTGTACGAACTTACTTGAGAAGATTAAATTATAGACGGGAAACTCAAAACCGGAGCCTCGTTTAGCTTGCATCAAGTAGAGAAAGCGACACATGCATTGACTCTGCAGGAACCTAAAATCCAGAACAATCAAACCTATGTAAAAGCTATAATAGACAATCGTGAACACAATCGACGGAAAAACATGCAGAAATCGAGCTGTTAAGAGAAGAAACCAACTGGAATTTGCAGTAGAGAAGCAGTGAGAAAGAAGAAGAAATAAAGATCCAGATCTGTAGATGTGATGGAGAGGAAAATGGTGAAAATCTGATGGAAAGGAAGGTGATGAAAAAGACAAAATCACCCCCTGGTTACTGTTGAGGAGTGGCACTTCGCTAATTAAAATTACATGCTTTTTTAATAATAGGGTAATTGGGGCTCTCTCTCCTTTTCATTGACTATAAATATGCTAAATACTCTCATTCATAAAAGGTTTAAAATTACGCCACTTTAATACCAGAGTGATACATATAAAAAGGTATCGTATATTAGCGTATTATGTGAAGTTCATCTTAAATAATAAACAAAAAAATATATAACATATGTGTTACGATTTAACACAAGTGTTGATAATAAGTTAAGTGCACTTTTCTTTCTAGCTTTTTTTGTCTATTCAAATTTCATCAAAATATCACCACCAGAATATAATATCATAATACATGTGTTAAATTGTAACCCGTATGTTTTGAACTTTAGAAAATAAAGCTTTAAGCGAGTCAGGGTTAAGTATTCTTAAACCAAATACACTCTTACCTTGAAGTGGATTTCCAAAAAATCGAGCTTGATGCTAAGGCATTTCCTCAACTAGAAATGACTCTACCTAATGAGATTTACTCTAGGTTATTGATATGCTATTCAGCTAAGGAGTTATGGGATAGTCCCAATGAAGAATTCAAGGGAACTATTGATGTGTCTAGCTAACACAAGGGAAATCTTTGCCCAACAGTATGAGACCTTTTGCAAACTTAATGGTGAAACACTGACTTAACAATTTGAGAGGTTCTCATCCTTGATAAGTGAGGTAAAAATTTATGGTCAAGAGTACCCATAATATTTGCTCTTAATAGGTTTTTACGGTCACTCCCTGAAAAATAGATACTTGTACAACTGTAATGAAAGCTACACATAAGTTTGGTAACCTCTCTTTCACTCAACATCATGGTAAACTTCTTATTTGAAAGGGAGATTAATCAAATGAGAAAACTACTCAAAGCTAAAAATACTAGACCGTTGGCTAAGATTCTAGACTTAATTCACATGATCGAGGTTATGATGACATCATTGATATCACATCTGGCATGGGATTTGAGCCACTCATGATACGGAGTTTGTAGCTTCTGAAGATCAAATTGACGATTATGGTGAGAATATTTCCTTCATCATTGATGATCTCAATCACATTCAAAGTGAGGACATAGAGGAAATGTACATGTTTCATATGTAACACCATATACGAATCCCAGTTTGGTCGTGGACAAAAGAGATGTTGGGTTCATAAGAAATGTCATGCCACTAATATCACCAAGGAGTTTTGGATTTAATATTGGTTATGGATGAGAGGTAAACCCCACAGTTAGCAAGCTCGATGGCGGCAATCAATAGATAGGTGACCTCACTGGGAAGTTTTCACTCGAGTAACCAAACGCAAATCTGTGTGTGGCATATTTTGTATTTCTTGGTCTTAATTGACGCATCCTCACAGTGATCACACATGAGTCTTTTAGCTACTCGAAATGTGGCATTTGCTTGGTTGTTAGCTAAAATCATACAATTGAGTGCTATTTCCCAGAATATTACATAAAAAAATATTTGTGTGGATAAAGTAGGTAGCCCGCATGGGGGTCGGCCGATACCCATGAAATTTTCGGTCTCTTTGTTGTATATACGATCCAATCTTGACCGACCCCATGAAATTTTGACAGCGACCCCCATGAAATGAAAGACGATGACAATGACTAGAGCTAGAGGAGATGATGAAACTTTTTTTTATGATCGGCCTACATGAAGCTCTGCAATTTTGGTCATCAAAGAAATGAAGAAGAAGAAGATAGAAGACGAAGAAGATATATTATTTTGTTTCAAAGGTTTTGTAACTCTACGTTTTTTGGAAAACCCAAAAGTGAGTCTTGATTCTCAAAAGTTGTACACATGCAGAGACAATTTTTTAAGAAATAGTTAATTATTATTACATTGTTTATTAGTTAATTTGAAACTTTTACACATATTCTACTCTTATTAACATTTTTGTAATTTTATGTTTTTAATGATAATTTGATAACAGGAAATAAAGCTGAAAATGATAGTAAATGCAAATGAAACGAACAATAAAAGGGCGTGATGCATTATTAAATATTAATACCTACTAGCATATATAAAAGAGTTCATAAATTTATTAGTTTCAAAATGTTTAGATATGCCATTGTGTATTAATTTTATTCGTTTTTTAGCTTCGAACCTGTCTAGTATGAAGGCTATTATACCTTATTATGATTTTTAATAATGAATCACACATTTTATAATGTATTTGAAATTTGATAAGATTATAGACGTTTACTCCGTTAACCGACTCGGCCCGACCCGAACCAGACGCAAAAGAATTTAATACTTAACAATAGACAACCATGACTTTAAAAGTTTCTGACACCCATGAAAAAATTTTCTAGGTCCGCCACTGGATAAATATTGAACATCCAGTAGCCCATGTAATTCAAACACAAAATGTTTAGCCAAATATTTAATTAAACGTTCACAATTAATTGCTAGACCGCTTCTTATGCGATGCAAATTACCATCTCCTGCATGGGGGCATGCTATTCTACATGTTGTTGCATTAATCAAATTAAGACCAACCGCTAATCATGAATATTCCCCATTATAACTGGTATCTAGAAGAGAACCAAGTCTGTCCCATCTTAAAATATTTGGTTGTGTAGTTTATGTACCAATAGCACTACCCCAACGTACCAGAATGGGACCGCAAAGAAGATTGGTCATTTATATTGGTTTTAACTCCAAGTCTATTATTAAATATTTAGAACCAATGACCGGAGACATGTTTATAGCACGATATGCTGACTATCAGTTTGATGAGACAGTAATCTCAGTCTCAGGGGGAGATAAGAACAAAGAAAGACTTGTAGCATATCAAATATCATGGAATGCATCATCTTTATCAGATTTCGACCCTAGAAGTGGTCAATGTGAATCTAAAGTCCAGAAGCTTATACATTTGCAAAGAATAGCAAAGTAGTTACCAAATGCATTCACTGACACAAAGAGAGTGACAAAGACACATATACCAGTAGCAAATCACCTGCTTGGATTGAAGTAATCCAAAAGTGATTACTCTACAAAGAAAAGGTGGGCAACTAGTTCAAAAGATAAGAACCCACGAAAACGAAAAGAGCAAAATATTGTAGTTGGTGAACGTTTAGAAAAGATGATGAAACCCCAGCAGAGGCAAAATTCCCAGAAGAGACTGTTAGTAATCTCAATGAAAATGAATTTTTTGAAAAAATGTCGGTACCAAATGAAGATGAGATCTCTATAAGTTATGTACAAGATAGTACAATGTGAACCGGAAAAAAAAGCATGTGTTAATGATATATATATGCGTATGCTATAGCAACAAATGTAATCACCGAAAAAAAAGCATGTGTTAATGATATATATATGCATATGATGTACCAAATGAAACTGTAACGCCCTGAATTTGGTGTGTTTCGATTACGAGAATTAGAGAAATCTTCTGTCTGTTTAGTGGTAAGCTTATGATTAAATTTCGATGTTAGGACCGTTGTAATACTAACGGTACCCTAGTGTAACCTAATGATAATATGAAATAAACACTTTGGTTATATTCATATAAGTATTTTGAAGCATTTGAGCGTATGCAGAATTTTGATTTGAACAACGGTTTGGAAGTTACACGCTTACCGAGGAGCGTACGATAGGGCCAAAATCTCAATACCTCATTTGGGAATGAAACCAATGGGGTTAGATAGAGAATTAAAAATCGTGAACGTAGGCGAAAACCGCGTGCGAAACGGAGTTCAAA
>WOUH02059854.1:0-10708 GCA_009936405.2 Stevia rebaudiana
CCATTTAAACGATCCAACGGATGAAATCTCATCCTACGTTATGTAGGATAACAAGCATATGTATTTTAACCGCTCCCCATATATATATATATATATATGTATGTATGTATATATAGAGTTAGGATCAACTAAATATGGAGTTTATTCTAAGAAGCGTAAGAGGAATTACAAAAAATCTCATAACCGTCTCAAACGAATTCCGATTGAAATCATTTTAGCGGCGTTGGAATATAAACCTACTGATAGCTAAACAAATATCGTGTAACTAATAGGTGTCGCTACCGATGTTGACTGTTATTTATGTCTTCCTACCAATATCTATCTCACAAAATATTGATAAGCAGAGATTATGTCAATATGCATCGGCACGACCGCCAGTCGCCCGAGTGGGGTTTGTCAAACCCAATAGTATTATCCAGATCACCTCTCTTGAGCAAACACAATTAAACGGTATACGCAGTAAAAGAAGGACTTTAAATGAGATATTCAGTTACATCTAAGTTACCACGAGTCTATACATGTAATGTGTCCAAAACATTAGTGTGTACATTTATCAAAATCAAGCACAGTCGTTTAGTTTATCACACAGTATGTTTCTCACGCCAAAATTAAAACAGTTAAGTAAAAAGGGGCTGTAAATTCACCTCGACAGCTACGCGGTGATACAATAACCATCTAACAGATAGCTAGCAAATACCTGATCATAGATATTTATAAGTATTTTGTTTTGTGTTCGTCCATAGACCAATGTGTTATACAACTCCAATTGATTGTATAGTTTTTATAAAAATTACATTGTTGCCATTTTGTTTAGTTTGGCCCGACGACACGTTGGTTACTCATTTGTTGTTTATTTAGTTGTGTTTACTAATGTATTAAAGGAACTAGCTTTACCTAGAAAGTTTTCAAAAATAGAAACATTCCAAAAATAGAAGGTCAAAGTCAACATACGATCAAGTTGTTCCTAGCATGTTAACTAGCATAACATTCACTTCCTAACATGCTACGCATATCATGTTATCATATAGTTTGTATAAATAGGAAGTTTTCAAAAAAGAAACTTTTCAAAAATAGAAAGTCAAGTCACTCATTGACCAAATAATCCTAACATGTTATCTAGACAACATATATAATCATGTCATGGATATCTCATTAGCATCATGTTTCCATAATTATAAAGTTTCCATAAATAGAAACTTTCCAAAAAATAGAAAGTCAAAGTCAACTGTTGACCAGGTGGTCAACCAGTTGTCACATAAGTCTAACATGGTACTATCAAACATATATGTCATCTAACATAACACATAGAAATTATGTACATACTTTCCATAAATAGCACACATAACCTAATCATGTCAATACTAGCATGTACATCCATAACTATGTTCATAAGGCTTCATGTATACATAACTTATATCATGCATCAAATAACACATCACATACATAACTTCTATTGAGTACCTATCATATGAGTTTTCTAAAATAGCAAGTGCACCACATACATGTCATCATGTGAAATCGAACATTGAATCATGTTATACATATAACAATCATTACATGTGATGCTATACATCACATACCTAACCATGTAACTACACATAGCATCATTTCATTTGCATCATATCATATCAACACTCACATCCTAGTAACATATCATGAGTTCATATGTCAAAACATTGTCATACATCCTAACTAGCCATATCTGATTTTCTATCAATTTTTGCAAGTCACAAAACAGATTTATTTGGCCTATCAATCCTTAGAATTCATAAACGAAAAATATACAGTATATTCAAAAATTTCTTAGGTTTCTAGAAATATTTTTATCACAATTTTCATCCGACACAATAGGCTACACAAATCAATTACCATGGCAAGGTCTTTTCAAGAAGTTGTTTGAATACCAAAATGTACTAATTCACCATGTTTTACACACAACACCAAATCATTCAATTCAAGTTGAAAAATGTTCCTAACAGATCACATTTTACACTAAAATAAGAATGACACCAATTGGACTTATACTTTATGAGTTATGACCTCGGGAACTGACCCCTAGTTTAGTGTCTCGAATTCAGATTAGACCCTTAATTTTGTTTTATACTTGTTACCGACCATATCAAGTCCAAATCGTGCAAGGTCAATTTCATTGGATAGATAATTCACGAACCTTAAGTTTAGACACCTGAACAATCCTAAACCACCCTTCTTCAACCACCACGTTAAAGCCATATCTACTCGCAGCGGACCGTAGCTTGCACTACCACCGCTCGCGCCAATAGTTGAAGAAGGCGAGGGGCTTGTTTATGAAGAGACTGTGTGTGAAGCACCACCAGTGAAATCGACACTACAAGTTAGTGAGGTGAGTGAGAAAAATTCTTGTGAAGCTACTACTCCCGATAAGGGAAGTGGTAAGCCAAAACCGCCATATCCTGATCGGCTTAACTGCAACCGTGAAGCGGAACAATTCACCAAGTTCCTTGATCTTTTTAAACAACTTAAGGTGAACCTTTCCTTCGTTGAGGCACTCCAACATAATGCCAAGTCTGTTAAATACTTGAAGAGTTTTCTTTCGAGTAAATAGAAGTTGGAGTTATGTCTCAAGGTGACTTTAAACTCTAAGTGTTCTGCTATAGTTCAGAACAAGCTACCAGAAAAACTGGATGACCCCGGTTTCTTCACTCTCCCTTGCAAATTCAGTAGCTCTTCTGTATCCAATGCACTTGCGGATCTAGGGGCTAGCATTAACCTGATGCCTTATTCCCTTTATAAAACAGTGGGATTAGGTGACCCAAAGCCCACCTGCATGTGCATCACCATGGCAGATCGTTCCACTCGTTGTATGCGAGGGATTGTCGAGAATGTACTTGTGCAAATCGGCATGTTTTTCTTTCCCGTAGATTTCGTAGTTCTGGATATGGAGGTGGATAGCGAAAGTCCTGATTATTCTAGGACGTCCGTTCCTTCTTACCGCAAAGGCAAACATAGATTACTTTGCGGGAACACACTTAGAGTCGATGGAGAGACAATGTTAATTGGAGTTGTCAAGTCAAAGAAGATGTTGGTAGAGGAAGTGAAGGAAGAGGATGAGTATGAGGCCGAGCTCAACGATATTCGTATGCGTGTGAGCAAAGCAAAGTGTGGGGACGATCGAGGAAAATCGAAGGCTTTTGAGGAGGGAAGCCCCGTACCACACTCTTAGACCCCAATGAGTGGTAGACAGTCGGGTGGAACTCCCGATTGTATAGTTTTGTACCTTGAGTCGTTCATTATCACCATTTTGCGTTCTGAGTCATTTCCGTGTCCTAAACATACCCTCCTCGCGCAAGCCCTACGTTTTCCGAAACTAGACACGTTCATCTTGCGGAATCCCGAGTTTCAGGTCAATCCGAGTTTGTGAATGAGAGAAACACAACGGAGAAGTTAGTCAATTTTCAACACCAGAGACAAAATTTCAATAACTTTCTGTCCCTTCTAAATGGCACGCGTCGCACGAGGTACCACTCAACCCCGCGCGTACTATGTGGGTCCCTTTTTACCGGGCTAATCTGTCTTAGCGGGGTGGTACGCGCATGTTGACCCCCTCCATTGAGCGGTATGCCCTAGATAGCTAAATTCACGAGACCCTACGATCTTGCGCGCTATGTGCAAGATCTTAATCTTATTCGCGCGGTACGCGCCCCCAAAGTCAAACGGTCAGACAATATACCCCCTTTCGGGGATTGTTGTCCTCTCATTCCACCACCACAGCAATCTCCACCCACGAATCACCACCTGCTACCGCCATCCACCACGACCTCCATCATTGACTTCCGCCGTTGACCATCACCATCACCACCGTTGACCACCGCTGCTGCCACCGGTCGTCTTCTCTCCGCCGCTACTCGTCCATCGGTAACTTTCTCTTTTTCTTTCTCTCGATTGACCACCCACCACCGCCGATGGTGGTGGTTGATTCATCACTCACCGGACCACCCTCAGCCACCACTGCCGATGGTGGTGGCTCGGTTTCAACTCACCAGACAGTCGCCGGACCACCACCGTTGGTGGTAGTGGCCGGCATTCGTGTCACCATCTTGACCCAAGGTTGACCCGGAACAGCCCCACTCGGGTGGTCAACCCGAGACCCGACTCGAGCCGGTTCGAGTCGGAATTCGACACGTATTCATTTCAAGCATTAACGGTTTATTTTACTGATTTACGGATCATTCCACGGCATTTTCAGGATCCGCTCGCACTTTCCATTTTCGCACGATTTATCGGTATGTTTCGGTTTTGTTCTCGTTTCGTGTCAGTTTTAAGATCGAGTCAGTCTAATTTCTTTATTGAATCTATTTTCTTTATCTAGTCGTATTTAACCTACCGTCCTTGAATTGGATATTCAAACTTGTCGGTTTCGTCGGTATTAGTAATAAAAGACAATTAAGCTTTGAATTTTGAATTGTAGATTGTCTAGAGCTCAGGAATTGAATTGGAATTTGATAAAATTGTTTGATACGAGATGAAAAACTCCTGGTATATCGTCCGTATACTAGTGGGAGTTTTCTATCTCGTTTTTAAAATCCGAGCTCAGTTTGGTCTAAGTGTGAGGATCGGGTGAATCGGTTAATACTCAATCTCCATTTCGACCGATTTGCTTGATCCACACGATAATTCACGCTATTCTAACTTAAGACCAAACTAATTCACGTTTACTGTTGCGAATTTGTAAATTTTGGTAAATTAAGAAAATATTAATTTTCGTAACATTTTCTTTTATAAAATCATAAAAACACAAAAAGATTTTTGTTTCTTAGTTTTTAGTTTTATTTTCCAGTTAATAAATTATAAAAATACAAAAATAGAAAACCAATAAAAATCCAAAAAAAATGTTGTTTCAGTTAAGTAGTATAGTAATGGTATCTGTTGCGTATAGGGTTCATCATTTTCAACAGATATGGCAAGTTGGAGCCGTAGCAGTGCCAAGCGCTGCAGAGGACCATAGCCGAGGCCACGAGGAGAGCCGAGTACAAACATCACGGGTGCTGCACCAGAAGACAGAACAACAGAGCCATCAGGAGAAGAGGATGATGACACTTCTTCTGATGAGAAATCATATGCTAAGAAGCAGCAGGAAGGAACATCTACTGGCTTACAGATAACTTCAAATCCTCTGTTCAATAGAACCAACATGTTAGCAGAAGTTCCATACAATCAACAAATGTCCAATCCTGCTGACTTAGCAGCTATCAATTTAGAGGTTAGGCTACCAAACATAAACAACCTGAACATGGTTTCAAGCCAACAATTGGATGTGGTTCCCAGAACAAGAATACACAACACCCATCCAGTTGAAAATATGATTGGAAATATCGAAGAAGGCATTCAAACCAGAAGTACAACAAACAATGCCAACATTCGCTTGTATTCATGTTTCTTGTCTCATATTGAGCCAAAGAAAGTGTCTGAAGCTTTGAAAGAGAATAGTTTGGTTGAAGCAATGCAAGATGAGCTATTGCAGTTTGAGAGACAAAAGGTATGGAGGATGTGCCCTCTACCAAGAGGAAAATTACCCATTGGCACAAAATAGGTATTTAGAAACAAGAAGGATGACAAGAGTCTGGTTATCAAAAACAAAGCCAGACTAGTTATTCAAGGGTATACACAAGAAGAAGGAATTGATTATGATGAAGTGTTTGCACCTGTTGCATGGATTAAAGCAATCCAAATATTCTTAGCATTTGCAGCAGCCAAAGACTTCAAAGTATTTCAATTAGATGTGTAGAGTGCTTTCTTGTATGGTGAAATAGATGAGGAAGTATATATGTGTCAACCTCCTGGTTTTGAAGATCCAAAGTTCCCTGACCATGTTTGCAAGCTTGATAAAGCTCTTTATGGGTTGTATCAAGATCCTAGAAAATGGTATGAGACACTCTCTACCTTTCTAATGAAAAATAGATTTTCAAGAGGAACAATTGATATGACCCTCTTCATAAAGAATTTTGGGAAAGACATAATGTTGGTGCAAGTGTATGTGGATGATATCATTTTTGGTTCTACTAAAGAGAGCTATTGTGTAGAGTTTGAGAAGCCGATGAAGTCCAAATTTGAAATGAGTTTAATGGGAGAACTCTCCACTTTTCTTGGCCTTCAAGTGAAGCAAACCAAATCTGGCATATTTATTCATCAAGCAAATTATGTCAAGGACATTCTGGCCAGATTTAATTACACATATTGCGAGTCCCTAGGTACTCCAATGTCAAAGGTCACACCCTAAGTCCTGATCTTGAGGGGGAGGATGCTGATCAACATGATTATAGGGCAAAGATTGGTTCTCTTATGTATCTCACCGCCAGTAGACCAGATATCATGTTTGCCACATGTCTTTGTGCAAGGTTTCAAGCAACTCCTAAAGTTTCTCAGATACTTACAGTTAAAAGAATTTTTAGATATCTCAAGGGAGCACCTAAACTAGGTCTCTGGTATCCAAGAAATTCTGATCTCAAGTTTGTTGCATACACTGACAGTGATTATGGAGGCTGCAACATTAGCAAAAAGTCAACTTCTGATGGTTGTCAATTTTTGGGTGAAAGGATTATCTCTTGGCAGTGCAAGAAGCAAACATGTGTGTCAACTTCTACTGCTGAAGCTGAGTACATTGCTGCTTCCAGCTGCTGTGCTCAAGTTATCTGGATTCAAAATCAACTAAGAGATTATGGTGTGCAGCTGTCCAACACTCCGATTGTAGTTGACAATGAACGTGCCATTTCTGTCACCAACAACCCTGTGAAGCACTCAACGACCAAGAACATTGACATCAAGTATCACTTCATAAGAGATTGTGTTGAAAAGAAACTCATTCATTTAGTCAAAGTTCACACTGATAAGAATCTTGCTGATCTCTTCACAAAAGCACTTGATGAAGGGAGACTTAAGACTCTTATCACTGGCCTAGGTATGATGAACTTTGATTAATTTAATAAGTCTCTTTTAAGATTAAATTTTCATTCTTAAAGGTGTTTTCAACATTAATCCTAAGGAAAGAAAAGGAAAATTTTCTTATTGGAAGATGTTTTCATCTTTTGCTTAGAAAACTGCTCTTCATAAGAAGTTTTCTCAGAAAACTGTTCTTCCGAAGAAGTTTTCTCATCAGCAGTAAAAACATCTTCTACCAGCAAGAAAACCTCATTACTACTTCTGTTCAGAAGAAAGTCTCAGTAGACCTAAGTTCAACTGATAACTAGCAGAAGTATAAACATATGCTGATTACCTTTTGAAGTTAACTTCTACTAATACTCAAAATTCAAACAGCAGACAGTGATCTAGCGAAGACAAAACATGGAATCTTTAGTAGATAGTTTTCCTAATCATATCACACCATGTGCCCTTGGATTTTAAACATATTTATTACAACACATTTAATTAGTTTGAAATCCGAAAGGTATAAATATGTCGCTCTCTCTCATCAAAAAGTTTCTTTCACTCCAAACTTCTCTGAAATTCCGATCAAAAACCCTTAAACATTTCCAAAATTCCCAAATTTCTCTCACGAACCCTAACTGAAAATTCTCAAACAATGGCTGCTCAACAACAACAAATTCTCACCTTCAAATCATCCCACAACATAGCCTTTGATCTTTCCTACATCCCTGATCCAGTTTTTTACTTTGATTATTTGGTTCTTGGCAAACAGTTCATACCGTTATACCATCCAATCGAACCCCGATGTGTTCGAGAGTCATCATCAACAGTTCTGGGATACCTTCAAAGAGGTAGTGACAAATAACTAAAGATACCTTGAAGCCATCATTAATGAACACGAAATTCACATTGCTGAATCCTCAATTCGTAAACACTTACTGTTGGATGATGAAAATGGGAGATTTACTTTGTAATCTCCCACAGAACTGGATTACACCGTCAAAACATGCGGTTACAATCCCGAATCTGTGATTACCAGTACCATTTACAAAAATAGGTTTTCTCATCAATGGAGGTATATGGTTCACATTTTCATCCTTGAATTGCCAAATAAGACAGGGAGTTGGGATCAAGCATCACAAGAGCTTGCTTCTGCTATGTGCGCTTTGATAAAGGGGGTAAAATTTAATTTTTCAAAAATGATCTATTACAATCTAAAGGGTAATTTGGAAATCCCAACAAAATTTTTAGAGTACCCTAGATTCTTACAAATCATTTTTAATGAAGAATTTAAGGGGGAGCTGGAAATTACAGAAGCCCCCTCAAAGCTTTCAAAACTCTATGCTAAACTCTTTGAAATCTTGAAAAAGGAATTATCTAATCCTGGTAGAGCGGTTCCACTACCTGCCTCAATGTTGGAACCATCCGAGAACCCACTGGAAGAAGGTGACAACACTGAAATCCCAACAGTTGTTGAGCCCACACCTTCATCATCACAGCCTACAACTTCCAAAATGGCGGAGAAAACTTTGAAACGTCCCAAACCTGCATCCTCTACTAAGAAGATGCAGGCACTCAAATCACAGCCAAAGAAAAAGCCTAGACTGGAAGATGAGGTCCCAGTCAGGCAAGAGGTGCAAACCACACCTGAAACAAGCTCAACTGTTGAAGTTACTCCATCTCAATAAGAGCAGACCTCCACCCCAGCTGTAGCCACTCATCAGCAGTCTGATGAGGAAATTTCTCAAGGGCAAATCCACGTAACAGAGAACTTTTCATTTGAAGAGATCTCTTTAGGAACAAAATCATTGCCCAGGTTTATAGATATCACCTTATCACAGCCAATTCATATGCCATTATCCAAGGATCCAGAATCATCTGATAATTTTCCACATGACTCACTTCCTACCTCTCCACCACACAATAAGGAGGTGAGGATGGAGATTGTTCAGGCGTTTGGATCCTATTTCTGAGGAGGTGGTCCCTAGGAGTGAAAGGGACCATGTGGAAGCGGCTGCCACTACTGTTGACTCCTCAACTGTTCAACAGGACAGTGGTAACATCACTAAGACCCCAACCATGGCAACTCAGGTAGAGACATCATCTTTGGAAGATCTTCTCCACCAGAGGTATCCGGGGCGCCAAGAAACCACTACCGGTGATGGAGAGGGAGAGGCTAGGCCTGATGCTCCATCTGGTCCTAGTGATCCCATTAATTTGGGTGAGGGTAGTATGCAAATACATGTATTGACGGACACTGTGATAGCATTAACCTCTATAGTGAAGGAACTACAATCCACAGTTCACTCACTATTAGAAGCTAACAAAGTAAAAGATGCTGAAATCTCTCACCTCCAACAACAACTTGCTACTTCCCAGTCCCAAAACGTAGTTCCATAAGAACCCATACTATTGACCTTCCCTGATGCTACCAAAAAGGGGGAGGAAGATGTCATGGAAATTATTAAGGGGCTAGCAGAAGAGCTGATTGAAGCAGAAATGATCCAGTTTGAATTCACTCCTATTGAAGAACTTGTTGAAACAAACCTAGAAGAAGTGATGGATCGATTTTTAGAAGAATTCGCCTAGTCCTCTGAAAGAGATGCACAGAGGGATAACATCTTGGTGTCCCATTGCCCTGTACCAACTGGTAATCAATTATTGATGTTCAATAACACTTATGAATTGTACAGGGTAGTGAAAGAAACGGAGAAGAAGCAACTGCTGCAATGGAAGAAGGTTTGGTGCATACAACTTCTTCCAGCTCTTTGGAAGATAAAACATCTGTAGTGGTGGAAGAATTTGTTGCAGTAACAACTTCTACTAGTTCTTCATCAACTTCTTCTGATGACCAGTTAGTCAGCAGATCATCAAAGGCACCAGCAGACAAAGCTACCAAAACATCATCATCATCAAGCTCTACGGATGATATAGATACAGATGATGATGCCATCTCTCAAATGATTGTCTACTCAGGTATTAGTTCTGAGGATCAAGCTGAAGATTCCTCAGAGCACAACTACTCACTAGTACCTGAAAGAATTCTACAAAGCATAACTCCAGCAGTAGACAATCTGGTAGCCTAGGGTTTGATGAAGATGCATGGACCATCTTGATAGGTAGATTCACCACTTATCCAGAAGAATTAGATGTAGAAAACTTGAATGATGACGATCTACTTTCACTACAAATTATTCCATTCATTAACTCATCAAGGAGCAGGTCAGGACGAAAGAAAGCGG
Organism: Stevia rebaudiana; assembly: GCA_009936405.2. Lineage (NCBI taxonomy): Eukaryota > Viridiplantae > Streptophyta > Magnoliopsida > Asterales > Asteraceae > Stevia > Stevia rebaudiana. Next base: position 10,143 of record WOUH02059854.1, read on the forward strand.
CTTGGTTCAAAAGTCTAGCAGCAGAATACTTAAAAAATAAAGAAAAAAAAACTGTTGATGCCGTTATATAAGAAGTCATTTCGTCCTCATTTGAAAGATTAATAAGAACACTTGAAAAAGATTCATCAGCACATCTTACAAGTGATCTCATAGAAGAAGCTTTGGAAGCAGTTCCGTCTCAAAAATCTGTTGAAACAGAGTAGGAACAAGTTATGGGCACTACACAGCAAACTTCTGCTGAAGAAACAGTTAGTCAACCAAAGGGAGTGGTAGAGGCTAAGATTAACTTCGAATCTAAAACCACTGCTGAGGGCCCAGTTGTAACTTCAGTAGAACCCATGGTCCAGACTTCTGCCGATGAACCTATATCACATGGTGAGGCAGTCATTGTTCCTAAAACTTCTGCCAATGAACCCATACTACAGGGTGAGGCACTTGTTGAAACTACTATCAGTCCAACCCCAACTCCAGCTCCAGCACAAGTAGCTACTGTTTTGGTCAAAAATTAACAAGTGTCAATTTTAGTTATTCCAAATTAGTTAAGTGAGGAAAAGTGTTTGTTAAAA
>WOUH02059865.1:0-10707 GCA_009936405.2 Stevia rebaudiana
TATCGAGGTATCATGGGTTTTCCTTTTATTGATATAAGCATCTAGGTCATGCCTTATCTGAAAACCGGGTGTTACATTATGGATATACAATTATCATGTTTTTAAAACAAATCTCAGTTTGTTATAAAAATCATCTTTGAATGATTGCCATAATCTCATCATTGTTTACACAATCAATATAACATCATATTACTTTAAGCAAATCAACATTTACTAAGCATGCATACTAGCCCCAAAACAGTTAAAAACGTTAACACGGGGATCATAGAACTCACCTGATTGACGAGATAACGGTATAGAGAATAAGATACCGAGAGAATCAGCAATCTACGAGCATAACCTCCGTAAGTCTTGCTATCACTGATCGATCGAGCGTTAACCGGATCTCTGCAACGATAATTACCCGAAATTTGAGAGTGTGTGTGTATGTTTTGGTTTCACATGAACGGTGCATCTGAAACCTGCTCGAAGTCTGCTATTTATAGGCAAAAATCGCTTTTCTTCGCGCCACGCGCAGGGTTTGGAGTGGGGGTGCGTGACGCGTGTGGGTTTACTTAATCGAGAAGTTTGCCAACCTGAAGGACCGTCGCGTGGCGTGCCACCCGGTGTGGGTTAGCCGTGAGACGCGCGTAGCCTAGCTGAGCTTCCGGGCCTCTACGAGGCTGCCACGTGTTGCTGAGTCATTGGCCTGGGGACTGCCATGTGTCCCAGTGAATGCCACGATGATTATTGTGTTGCCACGTGGCTCCCGAGCTTGCCACGTGGTGACACGTGGCTCTGAAGCTGAATCGGTGCGACTGGTAAACTTCGAATCGCATTTCCCGCTTCGTTCGGACTACGTTTCGCGCGTGGTTTTCTGCTACGTTCACGATCTTCCATTTCCTATCTAACCCTATTGGTTTTACCTCCTAAGGAGGTGTTGATATTTAGGGTCTATTGAACGCTTCTTCGTTTTACGTGTAACTTTTAAACCGACGCTTAAATCAAAATTTCGCATACACTTAAAAAATTCTAAATATGAATTAGAATATGATAAAGAAATTTATATCACATCATTACCTAGTAAAAGTACATGGAAAGCAGATACCTTATAAACTCAAAATGAACATATCCATTTTGCATGCCCGATGTTCCTTATGTTTTTCTCCAGATGTACATTGGTGATTCAATGCATCACGTAGAGAGACTTGAGGGTAATCATATATCGAGAAAACCAATGGTGATACAATGCACTTAATAGAGAAACCAATGGAGATCATAAATCGTAAACCACTCAAAACTAGTCAAATCTTAAAAATTGGAATTATGACAAATTCAGTTATGAACTAAAATTCATCTATACACATACCTCCTTGTGACAAGCTCCTCTTGGTTAATTTCGAGACGAAATTTTCTAAAGTAGGGGAGACTGTAACATCTTGAAATTTCCGATCATATTTTCCGTCATGTATTTATTGCCATTCGTTAATGAAAAGCTTACGTGGAATGGATCACGTCACATTGTAGCTCGAATCATATTTATACATGTTATTTTAATATGTATATATATATGTATTATGTATGTTTTGCAAAAATTAGTTAATAATTGAATTAATAACAATGAAAAACTAACATAAAAATCAGAAATCAATATTGAAACAAATATTTATATACTTTTATTTATAAAAATATAATTTTTTATAAAAAATAAAGGTTAGTTTAGCCTATTTATAATCTTTGTGGCAAATCTATGAATAATCAAACTTATCTTACACATAAAACCATACATGGTGTTCAATTAAGAAAAGAAGAAAGAAAGGGACTAGAATCATCATTCCTAAAACCTACTTATCAGTTGACCTAGTCAATAGAAGAACCACGTATTCCCGATTCCCTCACTTTGCCGGCGGCCACCATTCCGCCCAACCATCGAAACTCTGGCGAAAACATGAAACACCAATTTCCTTTGATTTAATGCTCGAAATTAATGAGGAATGGTCTAGGGATGCCGGTTAAGAGACCTTCATCATCCGTTTTACGTTTAACGATCCTATTATCTCCAATTGATGAAATTAATAACCAAGCTTTAAACCCCAACTCTCATTTACGCGGACGATTGGGTTGAAATGGAACTAGCTTAACCAACGATAATTGTTTACAAAACATATCTAAATATAATCCAATTTGCAACTTCCTCTCTAACACATTCGGATTTATGAATCATCTCGCAACTCAAAGAACATCAAGAACGTGAAACCCGGAATCAAACTCAAGCAAATTGAACCCGATTGAGGAAACTACACTATAAATCATACTCGTTTTGATGTGTAGACTAAGGCTCTTATGTTTGATTCGTCATTTGAACACTGTAATGAACCGATTTGATACGATTTAGGATGCTAGGGTTTCTTGTATTCAAATTAGGGAAGAACACCAAGAAGGTATTAAGACATTTAATTTCGGGATAGAAACCAATAACCATCACCTAGCTCAGGGTTAAAGCACTTTGATCCCATTACCTGAGGTCACACTTTCTAATCCCATTCCCCACATCCTTTTTGAAATACTAAAATTTTACTGAATGAACTACAATCATTCTATAAAATTCTTTTAATATTCTTCTATAAAATTTACTCTTTATTTTTACAAGTTTGGTAAACACTTTATAAATCAAACAAATTGTGCAACTTAAAAATTATCACATTTCTTTAAACTTTTTATGTTAAATCATTCCGTGTATTATATAAATTGTTTAACATAAGAAGAACAAACTTTGTAGAAATTAAATGAATCTACCTAAATACTTTTTGATAATAAAACAACAAACGTCGAATTATAATAATACTCATAATACAAATTATTCAAAAATATCGGATCTCGATTTTGAGATGTTTTGGAACGTTAATTCTAAGCTTGTCTTATATTATCGGATTCGATTTAGGCTTTTGTTGACAATTCGAAGATTTTCATCCGTAACGGTTGTATTATTGATCGCTACGCAACTTGTGAGTTTTTCTATTCCCATTTTATATTTTGTTTTTGGGCTATTACACATGTCATTATACTCAAATAATTGATTCAAACATTACTCAATTCTCAAATGCGTATATATGTTACATGTTTAACTTGCCATTTGCACATACTTGTTCATGCATTCAGTCAATAGTCACGGGAGTTTTTTATCTCTCTACAGTCATTCATTGAACTCACAAGAGTGTTTTATCTCTTATTCACGCCGCCATCATACGAACGAGATTTGATTATCTCTAGTAATTTGATTGAGAGCTACTAGTTCAAATCATTGTGTTTAACATTATTCTCATAAACATTGAATCGCATGTTTCATTTTAAACTTATATTTATATATAACGTGAAAGACTCACCAACTATTCATTTAGTTGAAACTCTATTTTACATGTGTAACAGGTTAAGGATTCAAGTCGTTTGACAATCTAAGAAGCATGAGCCTAGATCAATTAATTAATTAGAACTTATAATGTTTTTGTTGTATGTATTTCATTTTAAATGATGTATTTGCTTTGTTATTAAATTCAATGAAAAAATAATTTTGCATGTTAATATTATTGTAACACTTAGTGGCACGTGTGATGAACAATCAAGTCACGACGGTGTTTCCACCACCGGTTGGGGTGTGACAGTATGCTCCTCGTACGTCCCATCACAACGCTCTCCACTCCAGGATACTATGTTTTCTTAGATGACAATCTTCTTTCCTGATCGTCTAAACGCCAGACTACCATTTCAAGGTCTAGTGCTAAGGCTGAATACAAAGGGGTTGCTATTGTTGTCGCTGAACTGTGTTGGCTTCGAAACCTTTTACTCGAACTTAGTCTTCCCACCAATCGGGCGTCTCTTGTGTACTGGGATAGTGTGAGCGCAATTTACATGTCCGGTAATCCAATGCAACACCAACAGACGAAACGCATTGAGATTGATATTCATTTTGTTCGAGATAAAGTTCAGACGAGAGAGATTCGCGTTCTACATGTCCCTTCATGTTATAAGCTAGCCGATATCTTTACCAAAGGGCTGTCACGAGAGTTATTTAATAATTTCAGATCCAGTCTAAGCATTCGCGATCCTCCTTCTAGACTAAGGGGGTATACTAGACTAGATTATATTTAGAGTATATATGATATTCATGTATAGCATAGGGATAGATTATGTAACTCTGTATCTTATATATTGTTTATAGTAAATGAGAAGTAGGTAACGCTTTACCAATAATAATTATATCAATTTTATACTTTTGTAATTGGTAAACACAAATGTTAGTAGTTTACTTGAGAAGTTATAGCATAGTTAAAATAGAAATCGATCATTTTGTTGCAATTAACTTGCTATTTTATCTTATATCAAAGGGTTTATATAAGGCATAAATTCAATTTCCTTTTTAACTCAAAATTTAAACTTATTTCAACTACTTCTACATATTTATGCAATTTTTAAAACTTCTAAGTTCTAATCAGTATCTTACACTATTAATTATATTTTTATTTTGATAATCACTAAAAAAAATTTCGTATCGACGACTTATTCGATCAGCTTCAAGGATTTAAATGTTTATCCAAGATCGACCTTCTTTCTTGTTACCATCAACTTCGCATGAGCGAGGAAGATATTCCGAAGACGCGTTCGGACGCAATATGGACACTACAAGTTTATGGTCATGACTTTTGGCCTGACTAATGCACCTGCAGTTTTCATGGACCTAATGAACCGAGTCTACAAACCATATCTCGACAAGTTCGTGATTATATTCATTGACGATATCTTGATTTACTTCAAATCCAAATCCGAACACGAAAATCATTTACGCCTCATTCTAGAACTATTGAAGAAGGAGCAACTTTATGCGAAAATCATAGTGCGAGTTTTGGATCAAGGAACTACAATTTTGGGTCACATAATAAACGACAAGGGTATTCATGTGGATCCGGCAAAGATCGAAACGGTCAAATCTGGAATTCACCAATGACGCCTACCGAGATCAGATCATTCCTCGGTTTGGCAGGTTCACATTCTTACCCTCTAATTTATTCTTGAACATTCATAAAAAATACTTCATTGAACTTAAATCACTAACATGTTATTATCGTCGGTTCATCTCCAACTTCTCGGAGATTGCTCTACTACTTACCCCCTTGACACACAAAGGGAAACCATATAAGTGGGAAGCAGTCCAAGAGGAAGCCTTTTAGACGCTTAAGGAAAAGCTTTGCAACACTCCCAAACTCACATTACCCGGTGGTACGGATGACTTCGTGGTTTACTACGATGCATCCAACCAAGGCCTTGGATGTGTGCTTATGCAGCGTGGTAAAGTGATTGCTTACGCCTCTAGGCAATTAAAGATCCACGAGAAGAACTACATGACACACGACCTCGAACTTGGAGCAGTCGTGTTTGCTCTGAAAATATGGAGACACTTTTTGTATGGTACTAATTGCATTGTGTTTACACATCATAAGAACTTACAACATATCTTTAATTAAAAAGAGTTGATCATGCGCCAAAGATGTTGGGTTGAATTACTTAACGACTACGAATGTGAGATACATTATCACCCCGACAGGGCTAATGTGGTGGTCGACGCTCTTAGTCGGAAAAGCCGTGCAAACTCGCTCATGCTTCACAGTACTTACAGCACATCCGATATACAGGAGCAAATTCTCAATGCTCAACATACTATGATTACCGAAGGAAACATGGACACCGAAATGCAAGCCAATGTCGAAACTCAACTTGAAACAAAAACAAACGGTCTTCTCTGTTTTCAAAACCGTGCGTGGGTTCCTAAATTCGAAGATCTACGCCCTCTCATCATGCAAGAGGCACACAAATCCAAATACTTTATTCATCCTGGTGCCCACAAAATGTATCAAGATCTTAGAAACCAATATTGGTGGCCAGGAATGAGAAAGGACATAGTTCTCTTTGTGAGTGAGTGCCTTACTTGTTTAAAAGTCAAAATAAAGCATCAAAGACCGTCTGGATTACTCGAACAACAAGAAATACCCATATGGAAATGGAGGGCATTGCTATGAATTTCATAACAAAGCTCCCTCGTACGTGTCGTGGTTATGATATCATTTGGGTAATTGTGGATCGTCTGACAAACTCTGCACACTTTTTACCAATTCGTGAAGACTACCATGTCGACCAATTAGCACAGATCTATGTTAAGGAAATTGTGTGTAGACATGGAGCTCCTTTGAATGTCATCTCCTATCGAGATGGTTGTTTCATCTCTCGTTTTTTGGAAATCATTACAAGCATCTCTTGGTACTCGGCTTAATCGTAGTACCGCCTATCATCCTCAAACTGACGAACAATCCGAACGTACGATCCAAACCCTTGAGGACCTTCTTCGGTGTTGTGTGATAGACTATGGTGGTAGTTGGGAACTTTACTTGCCTCTAGTTGAATTTTCATACAATAATAGCTATCACGCTAGCATTGATATGGCTCCCTTCGAGGCTTTGTATGGACGGAAATGTGGGTCTCCTCTTTGTTGGAATGATCTTGGCGAAGCTCAAATCACGGGTCCCGAGATGGTGCTAGAAGCATCCAAAAAAATCGAACGCATACGGGAAAAGTTAATCATGACACGGAGTAGACAAAAGAGCTACGCGGACAAACGGCGAAAGCCGTTAGAATTTCAAGTCAACGATTTGGTCCTTTTAAACGTGTCGCCTTGGAAAGGAATGTTTCGGTTCGGCATGAAAGGATAGCTAGCTCCTCGATATGTAGGCCCTTTTAAAATCCTAGATAGAGTGGGTAATGTTTGTGAAATTCGACTTTTGAATTCATTATTATTATTCAACAAATGTTACGAAATGAAGATTTCTTTTATTTGTTATTTCCCTTGCAGTACGTTTTATTCGGTAATAGCTATAATAATCGTAATCATATATAGAACCTAATATACATACTGAAAGATCATAATAATAGTTTAAATAAATGAAAGATATCCATGATTAAACCTAAAAAAATACTTTTTATAAAAATAAAGTTATAAAATAAGAGTTTAATAAAACAAATAATAAACTAAGTTTCTGTGGCCAAAATCAAAAGAATGGAACTTCTATTCTTAATTAATATGACGTGGTGTCTTTTTTCTAGACCACATGGACGAATTCTGCCAATATCCCATTCCCCTTATTAGATCCATGCGACACAAGAACCCAAAACGGATCCGTGGATCCTTCTTCTTCGCCCAACACACATCAACACGAAATTAATGCCATTAACTGCTCTTATAACCACCCTGATTACGCGTACAAGTCCCCCAACACATTTCGAGACCTCACCCATCATTAATTAAACCGAATAAATGCTCCACCGCCGCAAACAGCCACTACCTATAACTCCTTCGGACCGAAGCTCACCCACGCGAGCATTAAACATATTCGGTCATCAAGTATGTATAAGTACCCCACTCGAACATCTCTGTCACTTTTTCAATCCATCTTGAGCACACACATTGGCCTGAAACAGCAAAACGTAGTTGAAGACTACCATTAGAACCGTCGACTGAAACTCGGATTCGATCTCTATCTCCGTTGCACCTCATTCCAAGGTAAACACTCCTCTAGACTCCTTATCATCCGTATAATTAAAGCCACAGATCAGGTTGAAGCTTTAACATACAGATTGTTCGATTTTTTGTTCTTCGTGTTCTTCGTATGAAATTCGATCTAAATTAAATAAAAAACGAACATCATTCAAATAAACCACCCTAGCTTCGGTGGTTAGAACGCATTTCAGTCACAACATAGGTCCCTAGTTTGAACCCTAAGCCCCCCGCTCGTACAAATCCCCTTGATTTGTACTCTTTTTATTTTATAATTCGTGTTAAAACTTATATCAATCACAACTAAAACAGTTTACACTTCTATAAACTAAATCGTAAAAATAATTCATAACTAATTCATCCTATGTCCAAAAATCGCCCATTTTATATCAAAATCTTCATAATAAAATTTCCTTTTTAATAGAAATAAAATCAGAAATTTTTGTTAAAGTTACAGAAAAATAATTTATAAAAGAGTTTTTTGTTTTATAAAATAAATACTTGAAATACAAAATAAACTCTATAAAAATATGAGAAGCTTATATTTTGTTCCTAAAACATATTTTTGTGATAGAACTTATTTATTTATATTTATGTGATATTATTTGGCTAATTAAATCAATAAATAGTAAAATAAATATTAAATGAGTTTAAAATTTTAATTATATAAAAATACAGATTACCACTTTGTTTCTGGAATTTATATAATTTAATTATTTCGAGTTTATAATTAAATATTTGAGATTAAAACTTAAATAACCAAATTTATTTAATTATTTAAAACATATAAAACTTATATTTTTTTATAATGAATAATGAAATAACATTAATAGAAAATTTTATAAATGTCCAAAATATTATTTTCTGTTTAATAAAAGATATATATATGAAGAAACAGAAAACTAATGTATATGATAGAAGCTTTCTATTTCAAATAATATGATATCACAATACAATCAATCTCTGAATTCCAGGCGTTTTTGTTGTTCTCTCGGGGTTTTTTTCTCTGCTTCTCTATTAGTGAGTTCACTCTTTATAGTAAATTTCCGCGAGATCCATTAATGAGGAATCCATTAATGAGAAAAGTATATCAACAGTCGGGATTCATTGATGAAGGATGTAACTCAACTCAATCATGTCAACAGTCGGGACTCATTGATGAGGGGTGCACCTCAGCGGACCGGCCGTATATTACTTCCCGGGTCGCGGGTCGGTACATTTTTAAGTTTTCCGGGTGGGTTTTATCCGTTTTACTTACTATCCTCTATAATATACATATACAATTAGAAATTATTTAATTAAAGTTTATTAAGCTATTAAAACATATAAAATTATTAAATAAAAAAACAATACATATAAAATATACATATAACTAATATTATTTAATATTATTTAAAGTACTAAATAACATTTAAAATAATTAATAATTATTTAATAAACAAATACCTTTAAATAATTATTAACAACTACATCAATGCATACTTACACACATGTTCAAATACAGGTTAAGCGCGCGACCGCAGGTTATTCGCTACAATTTGGATTATTGTTTGTTTGGACTTAGCATATCAAGTGAGTATTTTCTTACTTATAATCCCACTCATTTATACTTTCGGGTTGTTACAAATGTCATATTATCAATGAGTTTATATATTCAACTCAATTTACATATGATCTTAGTTGTGTCTTACTTGAATGTAATTGCTACTTGTTGATATTATACTTTTCTTGGGTGCAAATCATATCAAATCATATATTACTTGAGTGCAAATCATATTCATACATTTGGGTTTCTATCACTAGAGGAATGAATTAATTTCTCCGTCGGGTTAACCGTCGTTCGCTTAAAATAGTGTATAACACCACTGCGGCAAATCCTTTGGTTAAGTGATTAGTTAGCTCATATGAATTATACCATTGATTATGGTCTTACATATCACTTATGGATTTACATTCATTTGCAGAATGGATCATTATGTCTTTTATTATTACATATATATATGTGAAATGGTCACCAACTACTTTTGTAGTTGACAAAATATTACTTTACGTGTGTAACAGGTTAAAGAGACAAATTTTGCTATCATCTAGGATTACATGGACTAGATTAATGAAATGGAACTTTTGCATTTGTTTAGTTGTTTATCATTGAACTACTTTGAATTTGGTGATTTTGAATGGAATTATTATGCTTTGTTTAAACAAGTAATCATGTATGTTAATTATTAAACCGTAATGGCACGAGTGATGAACAATCGTATCGCGCCTCGATGATTCGTCATCGGTTGGGGTGTGACACATAAAACCTAATAGTGGTTTTGATTATTTACGCAGGTCCTTACCAATTTTTATGGTTATTATTAAAGATCTATAAGAGGGCTTCGTTTGATTTATTTTGTTAGTAGGGGCGTTGTCTTTCTGATGAAACTAAACTACCTAGTTATAAATTAATATGGTAGCACCCTCCTATTATCATAAATAACAATCTTCATCTAAATCCAATTCTTTTAGAGGGTTTCAAGCTTCTTGTCTTACAAATCAAGAACTTTTGGTTTAATGAACATTTTTGCTACCTTTTTTGCAGAAGTTGAATTGGGTATCATATTCCGTCTATCTGAAAGGCTTGAAATTAGCAGGAAAAACCGGGCATTTTGTGCATTGAGTGGTGGAATTGGTGGCGTTATAGGTGTCAAGTAGACAATTAGGAGGCGTTTAGGTACACAATTAACTGTACCAAATGTCATGTTTTATCCGGTGTTGTATACTATGCGAATGATCTTCATAAAACCTGGAAGCTGTATGATATCCTACAGAGCCAGAAGTCTACGTTGTATTGGAATGATGTACTACGCAATCCATCTTCATAAAACCTGGAAGCTGTATGATATTCGGTGTTGTAATGGAATATTGTATAATGCAATTCTTCTCAACGTGTATTGTTCTAATTTGTCAGTCATTTTTAAAACAAATCCCATGTCTAATTATTTTTTGCGATATGGTTTGTAGTAGGGGTGTTAATCGGGTCAACCCGATCGGGTTTCGGGTTAATAGGGCCGGGTTAGTCGGGTTTTTAAAAAATTAATTATGACCCGTAACCCGACCCGCATAAGGTTCGGGTTAATCGGGTTCGG
>WOUH02059886.1:0-10707 GCA_009936405.2 Stevia rebaudiana
TCATTATTAAAAGCAGTTTATTATATTTAAAGGAATTCAGGCAGTTCATATATTTATATGTTTGAGCAAATTTACAAGATATGTAAAACACAAATACGATTACAAAAAGTAGTTTTGGTAAGTATCATTCTTTTCTAGATCTAACACTTGTGTCAGCCTTTTCTTTAATTCATCAAACGCCTTTTGCTGTTCCTCACTCCATGTGAATTTAACATCCCTCTTGTTGAAGTCTGGTACCTTTAATGGAAAATTGTAGGTATAATTAGCTTTTGGTTTCTATTTTATTGAAATTGTTTATCTTTTACATCTAACTTGTGATATGTGAATAGACCCAATCGACAGTTAGATTTTCTTAGGATTGAATAAATAAAACCTTAATTGTGAGACGTTTTGTGGGTTATTCATCGATTAGGTTCTAATTAGCTAATTTGGCACATCCAAAGGATGGCGCCCACTTAAAATCACTAGTCCACTGTTTGAGCTGATCATAGTATATTAGAAATGTGCTTAAAAATGATAATATTATATCAAATGCAAAGATTCACAACCTATAAGTACTCATACCTATTTACCAACCCTCATCCCATCATACTTGATAATATAAAAAAACCATTGGTTTACTTTAAGCATTGTTTAACCGAGTCAGTTTCTCATAAACCTGACTTGAATATACTTCCATTATATTTACAATGTTTATATATAAGGCGTATGTAGGGTGAACCCAGCCACCAGCCCACCACACTTTCAATACATGGAAGTCTACCTTCGTCACAACAAATAATAATCCTGACAACCTCAATACTTAAAACAAAGACAAAATTATTTTAACACTATAAAGTGTAACAAACAAACCAACATCATATCTTACGTATTTATACTCAAACTACATTTATCAACCCCTCATAAAATTTATCAATAACATTCTTAGATTATATTAATAACCTTTCATAACTCATACATATTTATATCCAAAATAAAATTAACATACCAATAACATAACCATAATAATAATGTAAATATTTAAAAGATTTACGTATGCATACTAGGCCCAAAGGTATTAAGACAGTTAAAAAGGGGCTAAAGAACCCACCTTAAACTAGCTTAAAAACCACTATAAAGATCAATGAATCAAGAGCTCAAAGTCACCGTAAGCGTAATAACGTCTTCTCGAGCATCTCCGATATGATTTGAACCGAGTAGTATCCTAAGAGTGTTTAAGGGTGTTTGTGAGAAGTCGGGATCAGAGAAAATGCGTAAAATTCTCTTCACCTGAATGAATGAGGGTATTTAATGGGCTCGAAATCGGTTCTGGCACGATACACATGGCTTGTTAGGCCTCTCTTGCGTGACACGCACGACCACGGCTGATGTGGCGCCCCTCGTGGCCTGCCACGTGTACTGCTGACTCACCCTATCGTTTGCCACGTGGCTCACCAGACTGCCACGTATTCGTGGCTTCTACCACGTGTCATGTCACTCATCACTCGAGTGCCACGTGGTGACATGTGGTCCATATGTCATTGCATGGTATTTTTCTGAGCGCGACTCATTAACTTGTTTTCTCATTTCCCGCTTTGTTCGGACTCCATTTTGCGCCCGGTTTTCGCCTATGTTCAGGATTTCCCATTTTCTATCTAACCCCATTGGTTTCTCCTTCCAAGGAGCAACTGAGATATCGGATATATGGAACGCTTCATTGTTTTACATGTAACTTTCTTACCGTCGCTTGAATATGAATTTCGCATACACTCAAACGACTCTAAACACATATATGAATATGATAAAAGCGTTTATGTCATATTAACTTCAATTTACATTAAGATATCGTTAATATTACATTTTTCCTAAGACTGGAATTTGATCGAAATGAGTCTACTAAATAGAAATAAAACACACAAAATTCGAGGCGTTACACGGCACTATACATATTTATTTATTAAACATCAATGTTCTAGGCTATTAATTATCATGGAAATACTAATCGATCACCATCTTGATTGTAGGAAATTGAAGAATGGTTAATACTTGTAGCAAATCTAATAGAGGTAGTGGACATAATGCGAGAGCTGGTCCAAGGTAAAATACACGTTCAGCTCCTATTGAAGAGCATATAGAAGCCACCAGAGAAACCAGGAGTACAATTCTGAATGATCAGCAGCAAGTTGAATTAGAAAGGATGTTACCAGAAGCAATTCCAGTTGTTGTGGTTGAAACTAGAAGAGCCGATAATGATAATAAAGATAACGAAAATGGTAGTGGATTTGATGCAGGTGTCGGTGTAGTCGTTGGAGGAAAAAACGAGCATGTTGAACATGTAATAGGATCAAGACAAAGACGAGGTTGTGATTATATGACATTTAAAGGGTGTGATCCTAAACCCTTTAGCGGAAAGGAAGACGCAGTAACCATTGTACAATGGATCCATGAAATACAAGCAGTTATCGAGATGAGCGAATGTAGAGAGGATTAAGCGGCTAAGTTTGCAGCTCATTCATTTGAGTCAGAAGCATCTATGAGATGAGAGGATTTAATGAAATTAGTTTTAGAACGATTTTGTTCTGAGAATAAACTAGATATAATGGAAGAAAATTTCCTAAAACTTGAAACGAAAATTTTGACTTACCGAGAATACACAACTAAGTATAATGAAATGTCTTGGTTAGTCCCTGACCAAGTGAATACTGAAGTGAAACGGATCCGAAGATACATTCAAGGACTACCATCTGAAATACATACATTAATAAAGCTTTTGGCCCCGATGACGTTTCAGGTTGCAATGGATATTAGCGCAGTAATGTATGATAAGGAGTATGGAAAAGGTGGTAGACCTAGAGATTAGAACTGTAAGTTATTAAGGTATTGAGCCTGGATAGAAAAATGTCCAAAAATGTGGCAAGAATCATCACGAGGAATGTTGGAGTAGTATTATAGAATGTTATAATTTTGAGAATTCATGACATCTTTCATGAAACTACCTTGAACCCAAGTAAGAGGTTAAGTTCTACAATTGTGGGAAAATGAGTCATCTAGCCCCCGATTGTAAGGAGAATAAAAGGACCGGATGATTTAATTGTGTAAAGCCACAGGTAGGGTTTCTACAATGACTGCTGAAAAAGCAAAATTAGAACCAGATGTGGTAACATGTACGTTTCTTGTTAATAACATGCATGCTACAATATTATTTGATTATGGCGCTAGTATAAGTTTTGTATATAATAGATTCAGTATTCTATTAAATAAACATATGGTTAGAATAGAAAACCCAAACTACGATTGAGATGACCATAGGTAAATCCACAATGGTTGTTAAAAATATTGGTGATTGTTCTATCAATCTGGAAGGACATAAATTTCTGATTTGATTATTTCCATTAACATTAGAAGGGTTTAACGTAGTGCTAGGAATGGATTGGCTTGTTGTATGTGGATCCCAAATTGTATGCAAGAAGAAGCTGGTAAAACTACACACACCGGAAGGTAAGGAGATTAGCATCCACGACGATTGTGAAAAAAGAACCGCTAAGATAATCTTTATGATTAAGGCTTAAAAGTTTATTGAGCACGGTTGTGTGGATTACCTGGCATATGTTGTTGATAAAGAATTAAAAGCCAAAGAACTAAAAGATGTTCCGGTTGTTTGTTAGTTTCCCGTCGACTTCCCTGAAGACTTACCGGGCATTTCAGCTGATAGGGAAATTGAGTGTCAATGGATTTTCCAGTAGTTATGATTCCAGAAGCAAAACCAGTTTCTAAGACACCTTATCGGTACTACGCTGCAATAGGTCTGCTTGTCTATTGTGTGCGTATGAAGTTGAAATAAAAATCATTTTATTTGTAAATTTAAACCTGATGGGAGACTTAAAAATAAGGTAATTTATATCCAGAGCTTCACGCACGTCAATTTTATGGCGTCGTAGCCGAGGATTAAAACACTGAGATTTTCATATAGTACCACTACACATAAAAAACCTAGCCGCTCTCGCAGAGTTAATGTTTCCAATGGGAGACTTTGGACTATTAACGGTAAGCTGGTCTTCTCCTAACTAGATTGGTTCCTCTCTAGTTACCAGGTCTTGTTAATATTGGGAAAAATAGAAGCATGTCCAACCACGCCTAATCACTCACTATCTCACAAGCTATTAAAATGTTCTTTTAGTTAAAGTGGAACGACTCCATCTAGTTTGAAAGCTTATTGTAATTAAGTCAACATAAGGTCAGATATAAGTCATCCTGATTATGAAAACTTATATAGCACTATGTTGTTTTAAGTGCTTCGTGAGGCAAGGTCCAGGACACTACTAACCCAACGCCAAGAACATAGACTATATAACAAGAAGTGAATGACCTTAGCTCATGGAGAGGCGGTGTAACAATGAGAATATGTATAAAGAAGTACAATACCTATCTTGTGTTCATTAATTCTTGTTTAGCTTTCCTAGACATACATAGCATCTAGAAAATAGACAATTTTGCAAAAACCTAATAAATACTAGTTTATCAATAAAGACTCGTATAAATACATAAGAACTTTAAATGAAATATGGTGAAATGGGTCTTTAAACACCACTAATACCATAACACTTACAATATCAAAGACTAAAGTAACAAAATAAATCCAAAATACTTAAAACCATAACATAAATTAGGCAAGGTTTCATCAAATCTAAAAGATACAAGAAGGCTAGCTACTAGAAGTAGCCATACTATCAGACAAAATTACAGAAATGGTCCTTTATATTTACAAGAAGTTTCAAGAATGGTCCTTTATGTTTACAAGTTTCATTTGTAGTCCTTTAGTGTACTTTTGATTGCAGATTTAGTCCTTTTTCATTAATAGGGTTAAGTTTTATGGTTAAGTGTTGTCACGTTCGTGGCACATGAGAGGAGAAATAGTCATTTTTTTCCCTTTCCGGTCGTTCTTGAACGCTTCCTCACATTCTTCCCCTTTTTCATTATTCCATCCATAAACGATTTACCATAAACCCAAGCCTTCACCACCATGGAAGCTGTGTATTGTTTTTGTGGTAGAGATGCGGCCATAAAAACATCAAGGATATCTCGTGATCCAGGTCACATGATTAAGGTACTCAAATTCAGAAGAGATAATTTTAACTTCTTAAACTCTTGAATTTAATGTAATATACAGTTTGTCTTTATTAAATCTCTATGCTAATAAAGCGTTACAAAGATATCATGTAACATTTTCTCAAAATATTTAATTTTTATAGATTATTTAGAATGAAGTTCTTTTATGCTCCTTGTGGTTTGATTCAAATAACCATTTTACTCCATACTTTTCAAAATCAGTATTTTTCCCCATCACGTAGGCAATGTTTCGTTAGCCCCAAACCACTAACATCGTTAGGTATTTTCTGTTAAAGTTAAGGGTATATAAGTTTTTTATACATAAGTACTAGTCATGTAATATAATCAAACTATTTATGGGACTATTTGTAAAATAAATCATAAAAATAGGTTATATGTGTCAAATCCAAATTTGTGTCACCATCATTCATCATCACCATCATCCATCATCATCACCATAATCCATCATCATCATTCATCACCAACCTTCTATTTTCATCATTGAAGACCCACCAGTGGCCACCACTACTACTATCGGCCACAAGCACCGCCATAACTTCTGCCCACCGCACCATCGCACCACCGCCACCTCACCATCGATACAAGGGTCCTAGATCCAAAATCACCAATGCACTGTGGCCCTGAGACTAAATTAGAACACATGTAAGAGATCGGAGAATAAACCGATGGAGATGGTAAGAAATGGTGCTGGTGGCTGCAA
This sequence comes from Stevia rebaudiana, assembly GCA_009936405.2. Taxonomy (NCBI): domain Eukaryota; kingdom Viridiplantae; phylum Streptophyta; class Magnoliopsida; order Asterales; family Asteraceae; genus Stevia; species Stevia rebaudiana. Next base: position 5,807 of record WOUH02059886.1, read on the forward strand.
TGGTGGTGAATGAGAAGCCGGCCTGGAGGTTTTTGTTGCCACTAGGAAGCCGAGCTAGGCACACCACCTTCCTCTCTTTCATTTCCAATTCACCCCACCACCATTGTGGACTTCAGATGGCGTTGAGACACCGAAAATCTTGCCCATCATCGTCTTTCACTCTCCATCTCACTGAAAATGATGCCCTTTTTCATCGATTTTCCCAAAAAACCAACGATGATGATGCTATGGTAGTGGTGGTAGTGGTTGGTGGTGGGTCTCTAACGGTGACAGTGGTTGGTGGTGGGATCTATGGTAGTTTGAAATTGGGTGATGTTAGTTTTGAAATGGGGGTGGGCGAGATGGTGCTGAGTAAAGGGGATTGGTTTAAGTAATTACCTATTAAGTCCTTTATTTTTTAAATTGTTGTTTTGTACTTACAGAAATTTACATAAATTACACACTAAGTCCGTATGCATGAAAAGACTAAAATGCCCCTCGTTTAACAGAAAAAACCTAATGGTGTTAGTGGTTTGGAGCTAACATGGACAAAATACATACGTAGTGAGGAAAATAATGATTTGAAAAGTTTGGAGCAAAATGGTTAATTGGACCAAACCACAAGAAACAAAAAAGAACGTAACTCAATTTTTCATTATATTACATAAAATTTATATATAAAATTTAAATATAATAACAATATAAGTATTGTTTCTTAATTTTTATCTTTATACATCCCTTTCGAGTACATTTGTTCCCTTTCGAATAATTTTTGTTAGAAAGTCATCGTTCTCTTAATAATAAGTTTATATTTAGTAAGTGCATTCTAACTTTTTGCTTTTAGAATTATTATTATTTTTTATTTGTAGGGTCAGGATCAAATAAGAAGGATCCTTATGGTAGGAAGGGTAGGAGGGATTTTAATTTTTTCATAACTGACTCAAACGAACTCCAATTGAACTCATTTCAGTGGTGTTATAATCATATCGTCGAACCCTTTAAACTTAGCTTTTTAGGGTTTAGCTTGTAGGATTTAGACTTTTCTTTTAAGTGGGGGTGGGTGGTCTAGCTTAGTCAAAGCAAAAAGGAAAAATAATGCATATTTCTAGATATGACCCAATAGTCTTCTGATACGGCTGTCTGCTTAATGTCAAAAGTGTCTAAACTGAATGCAATGCTATGGCATCGTCGTGTGAGACATGCAAATCTGAAGAATTTGAACAGATTGGCAAAAGGCAATATTGTGAGAAATCTGCCTGTTAAAGATTTCATGACAGTTGAAAAATGTGTTGCTTGTGCCAAAGGGAAACATCACCGCAAAGCTCACAAGTCAAAGATCTACAACATAATTGATAAAGTCTTGCAACTTTTGCACATGGATCTATTTGGTCGAGTGAATGTGTTAAGTATTAATCGATCATCTTACTGCTTGGTTATTACTGATGATTACTCCCGCTTCACCTGGGTTTTCTTCTTAAAGATCAAAAGTGAAACTGCACAATTGATCAATCAATTTGTTACATTCATGGAGAATCAGACAAACGAAATGGTCAAAGGAATCAGATGTGACAACGAGACTGAATTCAAGAATGCTGAATTGAATTTATTTTATGGAGTAAAGGGGATTGCTAGGCAATACAGTGCAGTTCGAACACCACAACAGAATGGAGTGGCTGAAAGAAGGAATCGAACACTGATTGAAGCCGCACGGACTATGCTGATTGATTCAAATCTGCCTACATTCTTCTGGGCTAAAGCAGTCAACACAGCATGTTACATTCAAAATCGAGCCTTAATTAGCAAACGCCATATGAAGACTCCTTATGAGATTGTTTACAATCATAAACCATCTGTAAAGCACTTCAAAATCTTTGGATGTCCTTGTACATTACTACACTTGGACGTAATCCCAAAGTTCAGTGCTTGCGCAGATGATTGTTACTTTGTAGGATATGATGGTAAAAAGGCCTATAGAGTTTATAATAAACTTACCAAACAAATAGTAGAATCCTATGACATTCGCTGGCTCGAAGAGAACGTAATAGAGGCTCGAGTCGGTCCAGATTGGATTTTTTACTATGCCACCTTGTTCAAATCTTTCAACATTTCATATGATATTCCTACTAATGATTTGAACTTGTCAGGGACCAGTACCACTGCTGACGATGAGGAATTTGTGAGAAAGGCCTCTTGGACCATTAATCCACCCAAACAACAACCTGATGAGGAACCCTCTTCAAGCTCTTCTGCTCTTGATAATCCAGACAATTATACAATAAATGCATGTTTAGAACACCATGAAGATACACCACTTGATAATGAAGCTGTTGATGATCCCATTGAAACAAATGACACTGATGGTCACATCGATCCAGTTGTAAATGAAACCAATCTGACAGATGCAGTTGTCGTTCCCGATATTGTTATCCCTGCTCACATTCAAAGAGATCATCCTGTCGATAATATAATTGGACCATTAGAAGAAGGTATTCAGACACATAGCACGTCTAGTAGCAAAAATGCATGTTTATACTCATGCTTCATTTCCCAAATAGAACCCAAAAACATCCACATGGCACTTGAAGAACCAAGCTGGGTTACAGCCATGCAGGAAGAGCTGAGCCAGTTTGAACGATTGAAGGTTTGGGAAATTGTTCCCTTACCAGAAGGAAAGAAAGCTCTTGGCACTAGGTGGGTGTTTTGCAACAAACAAGGTGACAGTGGGGTGATCGTTAGGAATAAAGCATGTCTTGTTGTTCAAGGATTTGCTCAGATAGAAGGTCTTGACTATGATGAAGTTTATGCACCAGTCGCTTCGTCTAGAAGCCATTCGTCTATTTCTTGCATATGCTTCATACATGGGATTTATAGTGTATCAAATGGACGTTAAGACCGCATTTCTGTATGGCAAGGTGCAAGAGGAGATTTATGTGTGCCAACCACCCGGTTTTGTTGACTCTGACAAATCTGAACATGTCTACAAACTAGATAAAGCATTGTATGGTCTTCATCAAGCCCCCCGGGCTTGGTATGCCACGTTGATAGCACATTTGCTAGAGCATGGTTACACGCGGGGCACAATTGACCAGACATTATTTTTAAAACGTGTCGATGAAGATCTAAACTTGGTTCAAATCTATGTCGATGTCATCATTTTTGGTTCAACAAGTGAGAAGTTGTGCAAAGAGTTTGAATGCGTAATGAAGAAGAAGTTTGAAATGAGCTCATTAGGTGAGATGACTACTTTCTTAGGTCTACAGGTTCGTGAAAACTCTGAAGGTATCTTGATTCATCAAATCAAGTATGTCACTGACATTCTAGTAAAATTCGAGATGCAAGACTGTCATTCTGATGTCACTCCTATGAAGGAAGGACCACTACTCTCTTCTGATGAACATGGGTCCAAAGTTGATCAAACTCATTATCGTTCAATGACTGGTTCATTGATGTATCTCACAGCAAGCAGACCAGATATCATGTTTGCTGCATGTCAATGCGCTCGCTATCAGTCAAAGTTCAAACTGTCACACCTGACAGCAGTTAAACGTATCTTCAGATATCTCAAAGGGAAGCCTCGTTTTGGTTTATGCTATCCTGGAACTCTGAATTCGATCTCTATGCATTCAGTGACAGCAATTATGGAGGTTGTGAGATTGATCGCAAATCAACTTCTGCTGGATGTCAGTTTCTAGGAGAAAGGTTGGTTTCCTAGTAGTGTAAGAAGCAACAAACAGTTTCCATCTCTACTGTAGAAGCTGAGTATGTTGCTGCCTCTGCATGTTGTTCTCAAGTCATTTGGATGCAACATCAACTGCTGGATTACAGTTTGAATTTCGATAAAACTCATATTTTTTGTGATAATGATGCTGCAATTCAAATTTGCAAGAAACCGGTACAACACTTGAAAACCAAGCACATTGACATGAAAGTTCATTCCATAAGAGATTGCTATGACCGTAACCTTATTACCATGGAACAGATTGACACACTCTTAAATATGACTGATCTGTTCACAAAATCGGTTAGCATTCCGAGTTTCAATGTGCTTGTGGAACTACTTAAGATGATAATTTTTGAGGAATAACTTGAGCAAAACCAGTAAAGTCTTACAAACTTAAATTTTAAATTTCTTTAAATAAATGTTTTCATGGTATGAACAAATTTTGGGGGAGAAATAATCATAGAAAATTAAGACTTTAACAAAAGGGAAATGATATAAAGTTTCGTGGTTAAAAGGTCAGTTCAAAAATCATAAAGGTGAGAATTGTGAAGAATACATGCTTGAAATTGATATGTTAATATGCTCACTTGACCAATTATTTAATAAGAAAGTGATAAAGTTAAAAGAAAGATATGCGTTAATGGGAACATATCTGAGGTTAATGAAATGCTTAAAAGGCCAAAAGGATTAAAATCAAACATTATCACTTTGGGTTTTTGACTAGAAAATGTTTTTGTTAAAATAAGAAAAACACCATTACAGTCTTAAAATCTTTTATATTTCAAAAATATTATCTGAGATAGCACATCCAAAGGATGGCGCTCGCTATAAAATCATCAGTCCATTGTTTGAGCTGAGTATTTAGGTTGAAATAAATCTATTGTTGTTTTATAAATAGAAAATAAAAAAGGAATTAGCTTATGTGTCGTACTATTCGGTTAACCACCAGATTGAGACACCTCTGAGTAAAGCTTTATGAAAAAGAAAAGAAAATGTAGGTCCTTGAATCCGATGGATCTTACTAAGATCAATATCAATAAACGCGCGGAATGTGGATATTAATAATCGCGTGTAAATCAATCACATGTAAAATATAAAAAGAGATAAAGATGAAGAGAATAAAACATGACATAATTGCAAAGGTTTTCATTTCACTGATTCAATGTTTGAGTTCAGTACAATCAGAAATGGAAAACGTAAC
>WOUH02059927.1:0-10704 GCA_009936405.2 Stevia rebaudiana
AAGTAAGGGCTTGGTTCATGAGAGAACCACTTACAATTTGAGAACCAAAAAACTATACTTAAGTGAATTTCAAACATTTCTCATTTCTTCATACGTTATTATTTCTTAAAACGGTTTGCATCATTCAATCACAAATTTATACTCTTTCAAACGAGTATAATGAATCCATATAAAAAAAAATATGTCGTAAGTTGTAGTATACTGCATATATGTAGTACACTTGTACTATAAATTTTTAAATTTTTTTTTTTGAACGGTCACTTGTAATATATATAGATATACATTAAAAAAACAAAAAAAACTCTTATAGGAAATGTGTAAGGTAACGCAAAGTACTAAAACATATAAATTATAAACATGCTACAGTAATATTACACATATGCAGTATACAAAAAAAGATGAAAAAATAAAGAAAATTATGAATAAATGTTTTATAAAAATGTAAATATAAATTTAAAGAAGTATAATTTGTAAATTACCAGCATACTGCATATATGTAATATTAATTTTTTTAAAATTATTATCATACTGCATATATGTAGTATTAAAATTTTATGACGCAATTTTTTTTTTTTTTTTTAGTATGGCTTCATTATACTCGTTTAAAAGAGTAAAAATTTGTGATTTAGTGGTGCAATTCATTTTAAAAAATAATAACGTATGATGAAATGAGAAATATTTAAAGTTCATTAAATTTTGATTTTTTAATTCTCGAATTAAAAATGGTTCTTTCATGATCCTTCCCCTATTAAGTAATAATTATATAAATGATAAGCTCATTTATACCCGCTGCCTAATCAACGCTTGATAGGTAAAATTCAGACTCATGGTTGTTATTGAACGAGTTTATATTCAGGCTTCGAGTTCGATCAGCTCATTGTTAAACAAGCTTAAACAATCTTATTTTAAATTCTAGCTAGAACTTAGTTTTATGCTTTGAGCTTAGGTTCGTTTAAACTCATTTGATTCAAGATTTAAGGGTTCCAATCTCGAGTAACTTATAAACAGATTAATAGATCATTTACACCCCTAGTAGCAATGATCCAAGTTCTCTATAAAAAAATTATAACGTCGTTTTTTCTTATTTATATGTCTCACTTTCGCTGTCTATAAGCAAGATCGACTACCCAACCTCCATGAGAATCCACTACGACACCCGATGCGCAGAACCCCGTGTAATGGTAAACCTTCGCACCCATCAGAATCGAACACAGGTTAAATCAAGAGTCGATCCATCCTCAGACAGATTCAAACCCCTGACCTTCACATTAGAAGAAGAGCTCAAACCGTTTGCTAAGTTTTCACGACAAGTTATGAATAACTAAAGGAAGTTTTTTGCGTTTCTTTTGACACGAATTAATATGCAGTAAAAAAACAAAGACGAGGATGTTACATAAGAGTGAAGATCGAACGAAACCTGACACTATAATCACAGAAATAATATGCAGAAATCTCTAATAAGAGTGAAGATTGAATGAAACCTGATATTATATTCAAAAGGAGCTTGAAAACCCCTCCATTTACGTGCTTAAAGTTGGGTATAAATTCGTACGCTGAACGAAACCGATCCAATGGTTCGTAAAATAATCTACAGTTAAGAAGTTTTTGGGCAAGAATGGATACGAAGATGACAAACCGCACTGAAAAAGTTTCTTCGGTTCCATCGGGACAGTCGATAAACTTCCGGTCTCCGATGTTTTTGAAGAACAAAAGCTTTATCAGACCAAATACACTTACATCTTTCGGGCTTATTAGTAGCATATGATTCTTGCAAAATGATTTGTCACATGCTGTTGTGCTGTTGTCTTCAGTACTCATGATCAATGGTTGTTTAGGGTTTACAATAGATCACAGGTGAGGAAGAAGATATGCAGGTGTGAGGTGTCCCTGCACTTATTCCGTTATTTATAAGAAAAATAACTAAAGTTTGATGTGATGTGAGCCATATGTTTTCTAGAACTGTAATGTATACTGTTGTACACTTGTTTTTGCATGTATATATTGATATGATCTTTGATCAAATAATACGTTAAAAAGTTGTTATCAGATATTTTAACTTGCTATAACTTTAATATATGACCACAACATCGATTATCCGTATTGGTAGCTTATGTCCCTACCAATTAACATTTTAAAAATCACAAATCAGAGTAAGTGCTATCGTGACTGGACTACTAATAATTGAAAGTGAGGTGTGAAACATGTGCTTGACCCCTTGTTCTTTGAAATTATTGTAGCTTAAAGTATAGAGTATACTGTAGCACGTCGTTTTAATAACGAAATATAATAAAACTTTTATAATAAAGAATTAAAAGGAAAGCACTAATTACTAGTTTTTTTACGACTGAAACCAGAGATGTTCACATTTTGGTTTAAAACTGTAAAACTGTTCGAACTAGTCATTGATTTTGTTTTACGATTGCCTTTTATCTATCAAACTCGATTGGCCGGTTTCAAAATTTCTATCTGTACCAAAAGTTTTGGTTCACGATTTCAGAATTTCAAACTGTATTAGATATTAGGCTATGCAGTGCTCCTGAGTGAGTAAGGGGATATGTCACGTAGAAGAGAGAGTAACTCACATGGGCGATTGAGAGGGTGAAAATGCATGGGTGAGTGTGAGTGTGAGTTTGAGTGAGTAAAAAGTATGAGGGTGAGATTGTGTATTGTGATTGGTATAAGAGTGAGATATATTATGATTGGTAAGAGACTGGTGTGGTATATTAGGATTGGTTGAAAAAAAACCACTTACATGGGTGGCTCCTCCCATGGCTGGATTAGTCAGGCTAACAAAAAGAGAGGGAGGGGCGGTGTTTGAGCGTAAGTGGCTTTGGGTCACACCCACGCAGAGGTGCACCGGGTGGTCTTACATGCATTTGAGCAAGCAAAATAACAAGTCGATAAAGAGGACTCATCAAGTACGAAAGGTCATTTTGTAAAAAGTCTTTAATTAAACAACGTAACTAAGTAGCATCTTAAATAATAACACCTCAATTCCTCAAATATGCGACACCAATGTGAAGGGTCCAACCAAACCCGTCGCATCGATCATAAGCCACACGAGTACTCTCCAAAGTAACCAAATGCATCAACCGTAAGTCTCACCTCTATCTCACGCCCGTTTTGACGAATTAGCGGGGGATTACAATCGGAGACACTTTCAAGACTATATGTAGCGGGAATCTTTTCTCAAAAAGCTTGTGTGGCACATATTAGGTTCAATTTTCATAAGAATTGCCGATGGTTAACAAGTTCATCGGTAATTACAAGCGAGTTACCGACAAATTCCACCAAAGGCTAGAAATGGATTTTGGTGGATTTTGTCGTTGATCCGTCGTAAATTTCATATGGTGTCTCTTGTTTCAGTGACTGATGCTTGATATTCTAGTAGTGTATGCACACTCTCTAATTCTACTCTTAATTTTGAATTAAATCATTTGTTCATCATGAAACTTTAAACACTCAAAAGGGAAACAATTCGATAGAATTTGGTATATTAGGCTAAAGACCATTTTGGTAATAAACACTTTTGATAATAGCAAAGAAGTATCTAATATATGAACTTCTCTTATAATTAAAATTCAAAATTTCAAATTAAAATTTAAAATTATGCTTTTCAAAGATTTTTTTTTTTAAGAAATCAACAGCTTGATGAATGAAGGGATCTAAAAATATATAATTGAAATTAACGTATTCTATATCAATTTTTGAACGAAGGACAAAATGCACAGAAATGTATATACTAGCATATATATATTATTCGGTAAATTGGTGAATAATGAAAAGGGCTTAAGCGATGAGCTTGAAACAATCGATATTATGTGTCTAAACAATTATTAAAAAAATTTAAAGATAATGTTAGGCATTTTGTATGATTGTTTCTTGGAAGTGCCATAAGGACTGTTTACTCGTTATACGTCATCAAGATAGAATGGATGTGTGTCATCAGCCCTTTCGTCACTTTTTGTCACTCTCGTAGATAATATCAATATTAAAATGACATAGATATGAATAAATGATCGATGCGTATTTCTCGCGATGAAGAATCTACAATGAGAACTCTCATTAATCTGAATACACATCAATATAAAATCTAAAATCTGGAGGTGGTTTGAACTTAATCTCTAAATGTATTTTTTTAATGTTTTTATAAGTGATTTTGAGTAGATAATAGGGAATATGATATAAAATTATAAAAATATATTGTATAATAGAAAAGTGGATACATAATCTGTTGTGTGAAATATATTATAAACGATCGATCATTTTAGGGATGAAGAATCTACGATGAATACATACACTACGTGTTTAAGACTCACTTAGATCAAAAAAAAAAACTTGGATGAGACATTAGGTGTTCCCACAAAGTAATTTTTCATCCTGGATTGATTGGGTGTAGTCGTCACACTTTTAGTGATTCGCTGGGTGGAAGGCTGATTTATTTGTCATAATGAGACCGGGTAGCCATCTATTCATTGTTTAAAAATAAAAAATAGAATAATTTCATAAATGATTATTATTTACGCATCAATAAAAAAGTTTATTTAATTGTACCTTTATAATTCCATACAACTCTAACTTTATTAAAAGACCCCATTTTTTTTGTCATTTATACCACCTTGACTTTTCAAAGTCTCGTCCGGTATAATTCCATAGTTCCATACAATTTTAACTTTATTAAATGAACCCCCGTTTTTAGTCATTTATACCAGTTACCACCTTGACTTTTCAAAGTCTTGTCGGGTCCTCGTTCCCTAATTAGGTAAAAAAAGTTGTGAGTGATTTTGGTATAATTTAGAAAGTGATTGAGAGTGGTTGTGAGTGGAGTAGAGAGAAAATCTGAGAGTGGTTATGAGAGAATTTGTAAATTTGTGAAGAAAATTTGAGGTGTAGGGATTCCCTATTTATATTTTAATAGTTTTTAATAGTGGTTGTGAGTGGAGGAGAAAGAAAAGATAATGATAAAGGTATAAAGAAATATTATTTAATTGAAAAAGGTATTGATTGTTAATGAATTATAAGAAGAAGGATAAAGAACGAGATGTGAATGCTCTAAGTTTGCCATCCGATATGGACCTTTGGTAAAAAAGGCACTCAGACCAATTAGTTTATTTAAATTTAGTGGGTAAACCTTTTAACACACTAACGCCATTGAGTTTTCATTTCATCATATGTTATTATTTTTAAAACGGTTTCAACACCTAAATCATAAATATTTTTATCTTTCATACGAGTATATTAAAGTTATTTTAAAAGAAATTGCATCGTTAGTTGTTTATAATTCATATATGAGTATACTTTCAATATACAAAAGTAAATCAAATACGAAAAAAAACTGATAAAATCCTTATAAGAAACTCTTAAACTATTTCAAAATACAAAAATATATGAATTAACATCATTATATTATATATGTGCAATATGATTGCAACATGTCATACTATATATAATAACAATGCATGTCATGTAGTTACGCATGTAACATATGTTAATTGCATATGACACATATGTTATTACGATGCATGTCATGTAGTTACACATGTAACATATATTAATTGCATATGACGCATATGTTATTACGATGCATGTCATGTAGTCTCTCGAAGATCTGATGCACATTAACATATGTTAATTGCATATAACATTAACATATGTTAATTGCATATGACACGTATGTTATTACGATGCATGTCATGTAGTCTTTCGAAGATCTGATGCACATTAACATATGTTAAATGCATATAACATTAACATCTGTTAACTGCATATAACATATGTTACGCATGTAGTTAACCAGAATCCAAGGATACAAGGTTTAATCCTATAACGGTCCAATTGCATGTCATGTATTCTGTACTTAACCAAAGTCTAAATATGTAACATGTGTAATTAGCAACTAGTGTTTCTTTACATATGTAACATATATTTACATTTGAATCTCTGACTATCTTAAGGTAACAAAAAACATAAAACTTGATCAAACTTCTTTTTTCTTGATAATCATCTCCATCCTTTACAAAACAAATCTTTCACCTAAAAAAGAACAGTTTCATCAATTTACATAAGTAAAATTATATGTTAAGTATAAAATTTAAATATGCACTTAGAACCATATGAGTTCACATATGTAAATGCTCATATTAACAAGCTATAACATGATGTTACATAAGTAAATTCACATATGTATTACATATGTGAAATTAAAAAGATTATGAGATGTACATATTACATATCTAATATTAACATATGTAACTAAGACCTTTAACATATGTAATCAAAACCTTTACCGTATGTTATATTAGAAAATTAACCTAATTTTAATACCTAAATTAAAACAGTTTGCCATTTTAACCGATTATGACATGTACATGTTACATATATAATATTAACATATGTAACCAAACTTTAACACATGTAACTAAAACCTTTAACATATGTTATATTAGAAAATTAACTAAATTTTAATACCTAATTAAAACAGTTTGCCATTTTAACCGATTATGACATATACATGTTACTTATCTAATATTAAAATATGTAACTAAGACCTTTAACATATATAACTTGACTTTAACATATGTAACTAAACTCTTTTAACATATGTTATCTTAGAAAATGAACTTAATTTTAATACCAAAATCGACTCCCGGTGGATCTGGAAAACCGATAATGATATTTAAAAAAGAGATCTTCAAAAACATATCTTAAAAAACTCATATATAATATTCATCTTTTTTTAACAAATTAATGGGTTGCCGGAACAGTCCACCGGAAAAGCAAGAACTTCGATTAGATCAACCCATATCCAAAGATATAATATTTATCTTTTTTTAACAAATTAGTTATTGATCATGCCACAAGATAACAAATGCAATGCACGTTACCTATTTTTATGAAACAAATCAATCAGTAATTGGAAAATTATACCCTCTCGGCTTCTTCCCCGATGACAATGCCAGAGATGATAAACCACCAGCTTTGGTAGCCGGAATCCTTGTCGCCGGAAAGACAGAAGCATCGGTCGTATACTTATTTGTCGTCCTCTCTTCCGCTTAACCGCTATGCTACCACTTCTCACGGTCTCTGTTGGCACCACCACCATAGAATCAACATCTTCTCCGCCACATTCCCAACAGCCATCAATACCACCGATCTGTTTCATCTTTCGCAAAATAAGAACATCCAACCATAGATCGGAAACTAGAGTCGGTTTCTAGATCTTACTGTCCGTTGTCGTTCGAACCATATCTTTCTCCATCCAGGTTTTCGCACCATATCTAGCTCAACAGTAGCCAAAGTGTAACAGGAGAAGGTGGAGACGCACAAGTCGCATCGGTGTTCTCAACCTTCAACAGTCGCATCTCTGGTCGTTAGGGCTTCACCGGAGACATCACTAGAGGAACGACGGTCGTGGTTTAGATGGAAGCTCCCTCTCTTTCACACACACAAATACTTAATTTGAAAATGTTTATGGTTTCAAAACCAATACTCATTTAGCTTCCCAAGATGACACAGAAAGCAAAAGCATATGTATGTCAGGAAACAGAAGAAGTGAGAGCGAAACCATTTTGTGTCAAATATGCCCTTATGCCTATATGTCAATTAGGCTATGTGCATGAATGGGTTTCTAGAGTTTTTTCATCTCTTATGAGTTAAATATATAGGTTAAATATAGGATAGAAACCTTAATGAGATGAGAAAACTAAAAAAACCCAACACTTGGCTAATATGAGGCCATGTATTCAACCTTTATCTTTTGATCAAGGATAGTTTGGTAACAAATTTATTGTCTCTCATCTGATTTCAAATTAATTCTGACACTCCTCTTTTCACTTATCATATATGCAAGCTTTCTTCGCATGAAAAAAATCAAAGACAGAGAAGCGATTTGAAGAGAGAGATAAGAGAGAGATAAGCTAATCGGTGAGTGTTCAGACCACTGGGTTGATAAAATGTGATCCGAACTTCTCGGTTGTTTCAGGGAACTTTAGCATGTTTAATTTATTGTTTAGTGGGTTGCATACGTGTATGCACGTGTGTTTACTCTTTTCCGTATTTGAATAAGTCACCCAAACGATCATGTGGTTGTGGTGACCTATTCTTTAGGTCTGTTAAGATTTATGCTTTATTTCCGTTCATCTCATGCTGTATATGGCTGAGTCTGTTTCATGTTTCAGTATCACTGAAAATTAATAAAAAGTTCGATCAAGTTCCCTGAATTGTTTGTTAAGTTTCGATAATTGTTATTGCTTTATACCATCAGTGGTTGATCGGGGTGTTAAAAGTCGATGCTTATATGGTTTAAATTATATATTTTTGTGTTATATTTGGTCTCGAACATGTTACTTTGTGGTTGTTTTGTGATTTTAGGTGAAACAGGTAAAGATGTTTAAAATACGACACGTTGGATGCTAGTTAAAGTAAAGATGGACTAGATGGTCACATGAATAAAGTTGAGGGTTAAAGTTGCAAATGAAAGAAAGTTGATTAAAAATAGAGTTCAAAAGATGAAGGAGCTAAAATGGAAATTGAAATTAAATCAACTTTGATGCTTTGGTGTGGCCACAAGTATAATAATTATTAGTTTATTGATAATTTGATATGGATATCAAATAAAAGATGGCCTACGGCCTTGTATCAAAAGTGTGCGCAAGCCACGTTCTATTGGCCGCAAAACAGAGGTGAAAAGTGATTGGTCGTAAGCTACGGCTGGGTGGGCGTATCTTATGGTCAGACGCGTTGAATTTTGATCCGATTATATTTGGTGATATAAAAGATAAAAAAGTTTGTAGGTTTTTTTTAAATCGGGAATTAAAAGGGCAGCCGTCGAACATAGCAATACACCATCAGGGACAAATTTTGAGAGGAAGAAAAAGACGAACTTCGAAGCTTCAACCAACCCTATTCCATCCAACTCCATGCCTATTCAACCCAAATCAAGAACAAGAGACCAACACATGATGATTCAAGGCTAAATCTCGTAATCTTCTTCGGGTGTAGGGTTTGAACTTTGAACATTTATTTTATGTTTTTATCTGGATTATTGGGATTAAATATGTAACCCGTTAAGTTACAATAGATTTAATTGTGGTTTTTCGTTTAAAATATTTGATCTTATTGTTCGTATTAGATTGAATTGGTTTATTTTAGAATAGGACCCGTTAAGTTTCGTTCTTCATTGATCACTTGATTAATCATACACGTATCCACCTTTAATGGATTCCCACTAGTAAAACTGTTTTTATTTGTGATTAAGCAACCTAAAACCTGAACAAGATTACCTTTTTCTCATCCGTTTAAAAATCAAATTAAAGTTTTATGCTTTTTAATTAATTGCAATCAACCAACAAGTATTTTATTTTATAATTAATTAATTGATCTTGAGAACTAAAATTGACCACAAACTAAAATAACAGTCAAGAAGTAAGGTTGCCTGAACAAAGGCAAGAGGATCAGGCTTTACAGGTGTTTCAAGACCAGAATCAGGCCATGAGGGAACGAGGTCGAGGCAGGACAGGAACTCGAGGAAGAGGTGGTCGTGGTAGGAGTATGCTTGATAAAAGCAAAGTTCCTCAGTGCTACTGTTGTAAAAATATGGTCACTTAAAAAAGGATTGCTGGTAAATGATGAGGCTCAAGTAAATGTAGCTGCAGATGGTGACAATCAAGATCAACCAGAGGGTGATGAACAACACTTGCTCATGATAATTGAAGATCCTGATGAGCACTATGCCATGATGTCTAACACAGCAACTCCTGGTATACCCATTCACCTTTGGTTTCTTGATTCTGGATCTTCTAACCATATGACAGGGGCCAAAGAAAGTTTCACCTTTCTTGATAATTCATTCAAAAAAGAAGTCTGGTTAGGGAACCAAATGAAGCTAAATGTTCAAGGCAAGGGCACAGTGAAGATACAAACAAGAGAACATGGCTGCAAGTTACTTGAACATGTGTACTATGCACCCAACTTAAAGTACAATCTACTTAGTGTTGGCCAGTTGATGAGGAGTGGTTACTCTCTAAACTTCGATGATGATAGATTGATAGGTGCATAGTATCGAACAAGTCAACAGCCGTCTATACCATCAACTGGTCACCTACCAAAGCCCTTGTCAAGCAAAAACCTTTTGAAGCATGAACAGGTAGAAAACCTTCTATATCTCATATAAGAATTTTTGGCTGTATTGCATATGCTTTAATTCCTCAACAGTTAAGGCAAAAGTTGGATAGAAGGTCTGAAAAAGCCATTTTTATAGGCTATGCTATCAATGGGATTGGATATAGGCTTTACAGCCCATTAACCAAGAAGTTGACCACTAAGAGAGACATTGTCTTTCTTGAAAATGACCAATGGGTATGGACCACTGACTCTCAACCTATTCCTACAACCGAGTACTGTTTCACTTATCCGTTTCCATGTGAATCAGATGGTACACCTCATCCAAATACCAATAATGCCCTTCATGAGAATCCAAATACCGATAATGCCCTTCATGAGAATCCAGCAGTCACTAACCCTTAAATCAGGGCCGGTCCTGAGGATTTAAGTGTCCGGGGCGAGACGGGAAAAAAAGGCCTCTATGTACGAATAAATTATCAGTTATATAAACTTATTTTTTTAAAATGAGGATTAAAGTTATGACAATAAACATACCAAAATGTTCCTATCTTCGTTGATAATCTGTAGTTAAACTATCATTAG